>JAVSBS010019768.1:27715-42407 GCA_033124195.1 Coracias cyanogaster
GGCTTCCCAGGGCAGTGGTCAAATCACCATCCCTGGATGTGTTTAAAAGCTGTGTAGATGTGGTGCTGAGGGACATGATTTAGCAGCAGACATGGTTATGGTTGGACTTGATGATCTTAAAGGTCTTTTCCAACCTAAATGATCTATGATTGTAAGTCTTTCCAAAACATTTTTCAAAAAAAATTGAACTAGAAATGTTTATTGTCAGAAAGGAACTACTAAGTGAAATCTTGTGCTCTCAGTTGCTTCAGTGGTCAAGTGAGATGGTCAGAGTATCGGCATGTGTAAAGGGGTTTTGTTAAAAAAGTTTTGTTTGGATTTTTGATGTTTGTTTTTATTTTTTTTTAACAGCAAGGTTTTCTTTATTGAAAGTCCCTAAGAGCATATTTTGTGGAATGGGTCCTTTGTTGATAGATGAAATGCACACGGAAGGACTGTTTATAACTCAGTCACCCCTAATCTCCAACCCATCCTTTTGCTTGAGTTTGGGAAAGATTGAGAGGAGTGAGAAACTGTGCTGAACTCTTAAGTGGATATGAACAAACCAAATCAAGAACCTGTCTTTGAGAACCCCCTTTGGTAGTTTCTTTTCATTTATCTCCAAGACCAAATTATTACAACAATAGGTGTCAGAAGGGCTGTTCTTGTTAAATTGCATGCCGTTGATGATTGCCCAGTGCTCGAGTCTATCTAGACCCCTCTGCAAGGCCCTTTTGTCCCTCCAGAGAGTCAACAGCACCTCTCAGTTTCGTATAGTCAGCAAACTTGATAATGGTGCATTCAACTCCTGCATCCAGATTGCTGATACATATATTGAACAGAATTGTCCCTAGAATTGAGCCCTGAGGAACGCCACTGGTGATCAGTCACCAGCCCGATGTAGCCCCATTCACTACAAGCTTTTGAGCTCTGCCCTTCAGCCGTTTCTTCACCCAGTGCACCGTGGACCTGCTCAACTTGGACGACTTAGCCAGAAGGATGCTGTGAGGGAGAGCATCAAAACTACTAAAATCCAGAAAAAGTTAATATACAAAAGATTAGATTAACATTTTACAGTGTTCCTGTAGAAACTATTGCAACTGAACTGTGCTCGGATCGAGACAGAGTCTCTCACAAGCTGTACATACTTATTTTCTTTCTGTCTTTGCGTACAGATTGTGGGTTCTCTGAGGCTATCAGCAAAGTGGCCATTGGAGAGGAAGAGGAAAAAAGAAATGAGAGAGGAGGGGAAAAAAGAAAGAGTACCAAAAAAAAGTCAATTAACTTTTACGTACAGCAGATGCTATTTTGTATGTGTTTTTTCCCCTTTCTGTAGAACTGAATACCTACTTTAAGATGTGGAACAATTAAGTTGATGGGCATTTCAGCAAATCTGTGTAATCTGTTATTAATCTACATGTGTGAGACTACCAAAAAGAAATCAAAACTACTTTCATTTCCACAATTTTACAATTTCTTATTTATTTGTTTATTTATTTTAACCAAGAATTAGACTGAATGAATAATTGACTTAGGAATCAGTAAGTACTTGAGTTCAAACTATTTTCATGGTCATGGGTAACTCAGCTATAGGTAGGAAAACTCACAGTATTTGTAAAATTTTAAGACAAGTGCTGGCTTTTTCTTCTTTTGTTTAAATTGATAAGTCTTATTAATTTGATGCTGCAGTACTTTGTAATTGGTGTCTTTCTATAAACATCCGTACATCGGAAGTATTCAGGTTGGCTTAAGCAACATCCTCATGGGCAGGAACTCAAAGGCTTCACCTAAATTGTATATTGCTTGGAATAACCTCACTCTCAGCTGTTCTTACCTTTGGTTTGTTTTTTGATTAGTGTCCCATTTGGCCTTTTACTGAGACAAGACAAGCAGCAGTAAGTGGTGGTATCTATAATTTATATAGGTTGCAGCTTCATAACATATTTGGGAGGAGATACAGGTCAGAGATACAGAAGCTAATAGAAAAAATTTCCACCAAGTTCCAACATTTAAAAAATACTCCATACAGAGAGAGAACTGGCTGTCAGAGCATAACAGAGCATCCGTGGCTTCAGCTGTAATTCTTTAACAGTCTGATTTCAGCTCATTAAGAAATCCAGTGCAGTTTCTAGCCTCAGTAATTCTAATGACATGAGACATACAGTCTCATCAGTTTGTCCCATGACCACAGTATGAGGCAGTATGTGAGATATGGGTTGGAAGGGTTGGTCAGGAAATAGGTTTTGCCTGGACAACAGTTCAGTCACGGTTTATATTGCTTTTCAACACATCCTCCAGAGAACAGATTTTTTCATGTAAAAGGTCATTGCTTTGAAGGCGGAAAGCTTTTTTAATACTCTGTGTTGCTTATTTTTTAAAGTATAAGTCAACCCTCCCTGATGGAACAGATTAAAATTAATTTTAAAAGGGAGATTTTTTTTTCCTGGGGTGAGATCAATGGATGTTGTTTTCTGTTAGTGTTTGAGCTTGCAGAGAGGGCTTTAAAACAATGATTTCTGGAATCAGGAACACTTGAAAAAACATATCTGAACATATGCCATTGGAACACTGCATGAGCTGAGCCTTTAGGAGAAATTCAAGAATAACAACATAGAAGTTCCTCAGATCCCAAATAGTTATTCTCTATTGGTGGATAGATTTACTGAAAACAAAAGTTCCATCTTAACGAAAAGATATGTTCTTGGCAGTATGATGATTTTTAATTTTGATGAAGAAGCAGCAAATTATCTATGTCAAAGTGGGATTTTTAAAGTTTTTGGGTGCCTGGTTGTCAAGAGTAAAGAGCACGTAAAGGAATTTCAGCGTAGAGGCTTTTTCCTCTACTTCCCAGTGATCTGTACAGGATTCACCTGGAGCAGCTGTGAAGTGAACCCAAAATATACCTTATGTTGTCCCTGTTTTTGCCTCTCCCTGATGGGCATCTCTTTCTTTCATTGTGTAAGTAGGCAGAACTGTGGCACCCTGATTTGTACAGATTTAAACTCTCTATTGTGCCTGTGTTAGGAAGAGAGCGGAGAAGTCGTGTGCTTCAAATGAGGTAGGTAGCTCATTTAGCAGTCCCTTACCCATACAGGCAAACCCTAAGAGCTTGAGAACTATTATAGATGGAAGGTACACCTCAAGTGTAAAGGACAACAGCTTTTTGGAGGTCTTGACTTTCTGTTTATCGTGGATGGAAGGCAGATTAGGGAAAATTCTGTTATTTGTACTCCTTTGTTAGAGATTTGAGATGGATGTGTTACCTGTTTTAAAGCCCTGCCTTTAGTGACTGCTGCTAATGTGCTTTTCAGGACCAGCAGAACCATGTACGTCTGCATGAGAAGTGTTAAACCTGCACTTACTATGTTTTGTAAGCTTCCCAAATTATAAGAAGATGCGCACCTTTACTACTAATATTTGATCAGTGTCCTGACATTTCCTGGAGTAAGCCCATTAATTAATTCTTGTCCTTTTACTTCCTATCTATAGGTTGATCAGGACCCTTTCTAATTGCATCATAATACAGTATGCAAGAAAAGCATTTTGATGCTTATAGTTAGGGCTGTAGTAGCTTGCCTGTGAAAGCTTTTAGACTTTTCCACTTTGAGTGTAACAACTAAGTGAGGGAAGTGCTAAACAGATAAAAGCACCTCTGAGTCACAGGATATAAACTCAGTTGGATTAGAGAGCAAATACAAACACCAGGACCAGTTTGTGGGAAGAAGCGGCCTCCAGGCAAGTGAATTAAATCAGCCTTTCCTAAAATTAATTAAATTGTTTTCCTTACTCTGTATGCCTGTTATCTTGAAACTTCCCTTGAAACTTGTTTCAAAAAATCAAATCAGCTCTTGATAATGGCTAAAAAATCATCAGCAATATTTAGTCAGGCATTTTGCAGTCAGTCCTAAAAAATATTTAGAATGTTTATTTTCTGTAGTACATTTAGGTAACGGTGATACCTTTTTGTAAATTCTCACAATGTATCTGTGAGATTTGTTTCTAATGAACCGCATAGAAATTCCCCCATAAAGGGAATGTTTGTCCCACCTTGTATCAAACCTCCTCAATACTTGTTGAGTCTTAGCTTGGGAGACAGGTTTTTCTTGCTTGATAATTCTTTTTCCATTGTGAAGAGCATTCATCAGTTTGAGCTGACAGATAATTTAGGATGGATTTAGAGTTCTGTGTATCAGAACACAGTTATCGTGCAGTTTATATTATTAATCCCAGTTTCAAGTTGTTCTCCATTTTTTTTAGATCATGCATATCCATTAGAACATACCCTTCTGGTAGGTAATAGTAAAACAATACTTTCCTTAATAGATGATCCAAATGGGCAACTTTATTGTAGCTGTTTCTAGTATTGAATGGAAAGATGTGCAGACCTTCAGAAGACCAGGTTGACAAGGGAAGGTTACAAATTAGCAGCAATGCTGGTTTTGGTTAAAATATCAGGTACTGCCTTCTTTCATTCAATGTTCTGTGTAGCTGGAGGGAAGGAGAACAGGACTATAAAAGAGTTGCAAATTGTTTTCTGTTGTTGGTTGTGGGGGCGTTTTTTAAGCTATAAGACCTTTTAGAGCTCAATTATTTATCAAGTTTTGGATTTGGATACTTTGCTGCAATAATTAATGAAGAAGAAAGCTTTTCAGAATATGATAGAGTGGTAGTTGTTACCTTGCTTCTGCCTATACAGTGTTAATGGCAATTATGTTTAGTAATATAAAGCAAATAGTAACTAAACTTACCCCATGAAGAACCAGATGGATTTGCAGATGGACCAGTGAGCTGCAGCTGATACTTCTAAGCTCCATCAGATGTACAGGGAAAGCGAATGTCTGGGGATGCGTTTACCCCTTTTAACAGTGGCATGGTAACAGGTCTCACTTTTGCTGAAAGGTGCATTTTTTGCTCACTGGATCTGCTGATTGCCAGCTGTCATACTCGGTGCTGGGGTTTTTTTTGCCAGTGGTTTTATTCAGAGTGGTTCTGCACTGACTGGGTAATAGCTTTCTTTGCAACAAATTGAATGTCATTAAATAAGCTTCTTCCCAATACTGCCATGTCTGGATTGAGGAAAAGAGGTGGCTAATTGTTAGCAAGATCTTCTGTGGATGACCCAAATCATATTGCAGATGTTACATGTCACTTATAGTACCTTCTTGGGATCTTCTTCACAATTAGATTGCAGTTTTGCTATTCTTCATCATTTGCTTTCTTGAATGCGTAAAGTTCACATTTTTAAAGTTTGCATTGTAGAGAAGGTAACTCTAAAACAGATAAGTAACACTCACTCTTGGGTGGATGATGAAAGAAGCTGGGGAGTGCTAATTATTCAACTGTATAGGGGAGCCTGAGAGAAAATTCAAAAAAACTTCTCAGAAGATATGAGATTGGAAAGAGAGGAATCTCTTTGTGGTAGAAGAACTTGAGGTTGCTGTGGGTAAACAGGAAAAACAGGAGGTTTGTGCAGAGTGGAAGATATGTAATCAGGTGGAATATCTGTAAGTTACTTCAGTTTAACTGCCAACCAAGTGAATTATGTTTCAGAAACTGGTGTGCAAAAAGTGGGAGCTTTCAAATTCAGTAATGGTAACTATGCACTTTCATGGAAAACAAATTGGAATGCTAGGAGTTGGGGGAAAAAAAGCATAATGCTGTAAATGCACTGTGGGCATGCAGTAATAGCCGTATGGGAGCTCAATATTGCAGCTTATTTATTATACTGTAATTCTCTTTGTAGAGGTAGATCAGTAACCTTCCTGTTGGAGCTGCCGTGTAAATCAGTTCTTGAAGTGCAAAGATATACAGTGGCAAGTTGAATTTTGCTGATGTGATGACACAGTATAAATTTCCAATCTATGCCAATTTAAGGATGGGATTGAGACAGACAGCGTGCCTGTGCTGGCAAAACCGACGTGTAGATAAATGACCCCAAGCCTTCATTGGCCTATTGGTGGCAGTAGTTGCTAAAGTAGTGCTTTGTGGTCAGTGTTGTACTCTGCCCAGTCAGTCAGTAGTACTCATTAGAGCTCTAGCCTTGCTTTCAGCATCTTGCCTTTCCTCGTTTCTTTAAGCATTGTTAAAGGACATTGTGGGCAAAGGCTGTGGCTTGAAGACTGTTGGTACATGGGAGGCTGGATCTGCTCTGCAGAATACAGCTCTAAGCGGAGATCCTTGAAGTAACATTTTGAGACTAGCAGTTCAACTTGGTGCAGACACAGTTGCTTTTATGTGTGTCAGCTACAGTCCACATCTCAGTCCTGTGTTAAAATGCACAGAGCTTCAGGAGATAGCCTTGCACAGTGCTGTTGACACTTTGCTCATTAAAAAAAAAAAAAAAGAAAGAAAGAAAAAGAATGAAATTGCTGACACCAAGGGGTCCAAGATATGCTCTATAAATGAATTTTCTATTGAACTGGAATCACAACTGAACCCAGGCTCTGTAGACATGAAATAACTTAAGGTATAGTTGCAGAATGGAGCTGCAGAAGTAGAGAAAGTCTGTAGTGAAAATAGTCTGCAGCAATCAGCTGGGGAACTGTTGAGTTCTTGATTTAAAATGTAATATTTATCTTCATCATGTAAATCTTGCCCTCTGGCCAAAGGGCTTATTTCCATAATCACTATGTGTCTGTGTATGTCCAACATGCAGTGTACCTGTACATTGCTGTTTTCATTGGCTCAAAAGTTCTGTTTGTCAGCAACAAAGATGCTGCATCAGCTTCTTTTTCACTACAGCTGGAATGGGGAATTGCCAAAACATTCTTAAAAGAAAAAAAAGGCAACACAAATATGGTAGTCAAACAGCTGAGAGGGAAAAAGTGTTTAAATCTTTCATTCCCCACCCTCCCCCCCATTTTATCTTCTTTTTTTTTCTCACTCTTCCCTGTAGACAAACTGAGCATTAATTCATAGACAGCAGAAGGACAGAAGCTTTGCCGGTGTGTTGAACTGAAGATCCTAAAGTGAGCTGAAGTTATCCCAAAGTGTGTTGTAAAGAAGGCTGTGTATTACCATTCCCTTTCGGGATGTGGGATCCCAAAGCATTGTTAGCACTGAGTGACCTGTTGTAGCTACCTGTGAAGTCCCTGTTGCAACTGAGGAGACAAGCTGAAAATCTTCTGCAGCCAGTATGCTGTGGTTTCTTACTTGACCTGTTAAACCACACACCTTCATTTAAAGTTATAACTTCTAATTAAAAGCTTATTCACTATTCACCCAGCTAGCGCTTGTCTTCCTGGTTTTTTATGGTCTTGTTTTTAACAATAAAATATATGCGAGACCTAGGCTATTGCAGCTTCTACCAAGAATTTTGCTAACACAAGTGCTAAGCAACACGTCCTTGATTTGAAAGATGAGGCAGCAAAGAATTATTGTTCAGGGATATTTCTTTCTAGTGAGCATGCTGCACTGTGTTTATTTTCCTGCTGTGAAATGTCATCACATATTCCGTAACTCAGAGTCACTAGAATCAGAGGGATGCATTGCAGACTGGAATGTGTTTTATCTGTTGGCTATGTCTCTGTAAGACTACGGAATAATGCTCCATCTCTGTTTGAGGTAGGAGGGCAGTGGGACTGAGATGAAGTGTTGCAGCAGTCTCGTACTTATTCCAGTTCCCAGAAATGACAAAAGGCAATGTGCCATCTGATATGTTTTATACACAGTGGTCCCAAGCACCAAGGGCCTGGCTGATGGCCAGCGAGGACCTGAGTAGGGCAGCGTTTCAGAATGTGCTTGTTGTGGTCATGAATGTCAAGTTTCTGATGCCTTTCTGAAATGAGATGTAGAAACAGCTGTGCATTCCTTTCCCACCGCAGAACAGGAGTGGGATTCATGTTCTCATTCATATTCATTTGCTAGAGTGAGCTTTTGATTGCCTTCCAGATGGTGGTCAACTGACTCTCACTTGGGTGTCTTGAAAGCGCCTCTCACATCAGAAAACTCCAGGACCTGGGAGTGAAGGAAGAGGGAGAAGAATGGTCAGCAGTCATCAAAGAGCATTTTACTAGGAGCTTGGGCTGATCAGGAGTGTGTTGGCTGTATAAGGCAGCCATGACCCAGTGCAAAAGGATATAATCAGGGGGAGTGAGGGAATTCCCTTCCTGGTTCTTTAAGCCACTTGCTGATATTGGTACAGTAGTTTTATCAGACTCTGCTTCAGTATTTCCATCTGCTAGATGGGGTACTGCTTGTAGGATACATTGAACTTCACAAAATGAAATTCACTCACATGCAGCCGGTTACTAGAGATGATATTTTTCTGTTATAATTTTGTGTAACCAGTAAGCAGAAAAAGAGTGTCCACCTAAACCAAAGGAATAAAAGATAGTAACTTGACCATTTTCTGCTTTTGTTTCATATGACTGCTACTTGTTTAACAGCTTTTGAACAGGCTTTTATCTCTACAAATAAAATGCTGACATTCTTGTAAGAATTATTCTGCTTTATTTTGCCCACCTCTAAAACTTGTAATAACCTGGTGATTCAGAAAGGACTTGTGTCCTTTAACTGCTCTATCGTTTTCTCTTCCTCAGGTCCTCAGCCCAGTCTAATTACTGTCAATGCAACAGCTGCTGCCTCTGCACTGCTGAAATCTAGGTCTGCCCTTTTCAGTGAATATCCAGGCTCAGCTGAGATGAACCCCTCTGCCTGTGCCTCTTGCTTTTGTCTCCTGTTATCTAATGACATAAAGCATTTTGGTATACAGTTTGCATTAATAAAACAAAAACAAAAATTGCCCCACAAAAAAACAAACAAGCACAGAACAGAACTGCATTGTGCGAGACAGTGGCTCGTTTGGAGCCTTATTTTGGCAACCTTAGTTTGGAAAAAAATCCCACTGTGCATCTTCATGTCTCACTGAACTCTTTCTTCAGTGAGTTAAGATCAGCTCCTGTTCCTGCCAGCTCATTGTTTGATCAGGAGCATGCAAGTGTCCAAGATGCAGTGGAACACAAAGGGATGTTGTGTCTGTTCATGTAGGATAAGTATATGTATAGGACAGAACAGCATAGTCTGAAAATGTAATTAAAAAACAAAGGAGTGGTGGTGAAAAAGATGCATGCATTTCTCTTACCCTGATCTTTTCAGAACAAAGAATAAATGTGGCTGCTGGTACTCCAGTTGCAGCCTGTTTTCTTAGTCTGTAAGCATGCATGAGAAGAATCAATTCAATGGAAAGTAAGTGTAAAATCACAACATAATTACCAGTAATGTGTTTAACGATGGCTTCCTGTAAGCTTGCTTGCTTTGTTCTTTCTTTGCCTACTGTAAAGCTCCTATAATAAGTATAATGTGAAAGTAAGGGATAGAGGAAGAAACCCAAGCAAGTCTCCTTTTTGCTTTTGTACCATGTGAAGAATGCCTTTAAAGGGATTAGTTTATTTTATATGTTTTGTTTACTTAGGTTGTTTGTCCCTCTACACTAGAAATTTGGACGTACCAGCAGTGTGGTGGAAGCAAAATTGGTGTTAGGGCAAAATGAGAGAAACAAATATGGGAAATAAGGGGGTAGGGGACACATTAAAACTTTCTCCCTTCTCTGCCACTTGTCCTTTGTTACTTTAAAGCTATTTTGCATTTGTTTTATTTGCCATTGAAGTTCGCTCTTTCAGGCTTATTTTTCACAGCACTGGAGATCAGAACCAGAATCTCCACTCCCTGCAAACCCCTTTATCTTTGCCAGTATAAGCCAGAATTTTTTAAAAATCTGCAATTTCAGAACATGCAGTACAATTGTAAGTGGGAGGTAGCACTGGACATGTATACTGGTGCATCTAAGGAACTGTGGTCTTTCACTGACACTACCTAGTATTGCACACTTGATCTTATGGAGGTGGCCATGGAGTTGATTCTTCCATCTTTTACTTATTCCTACCACCCCACCAGTAGATGATAGTTTCCTCTGTTCCTACTTAAATATGTTGTCAAGTTGGCATTCTGTAAACACGTTGGAATTCATCTGTGACACGAGCATTTTAATTTTCTCCTTGTCAGGGTAAGAGCTGGTTTTTGGCTTTTGTTTTCCACAAGCCAGAAAAGGAGAAACTTGCAATTTGCTGTGATTTCTTGATGACCCTATTAGAACTGGAGGATGATGGTGAACCCACAATGGTCACTGCTTGCTGTGCAGTGCATGTATTTGGACTTCTTTCTTCTGCTTTTTGTACGGAAATCTAGGAAGCCTTGTTGTCATTAGAGGACTGACAGATTTGGTAACCTGGCAGAGATGTGGCTGGTGCAGCTCTGTGTCTCCAGGTGCTGGTGAGGCTGGACACATATTCCCTGTGCACACAATCAGGCGTGTGTGACACACACATATATACATGGTTGGCCACACAGGACAATGTAGAAACACTTAGCACTCATGCGAACGCAGACAGCACCAACGGCCTCATCCTGTTCCCTGCTCTCTGGCTGAGCAGGAGGGTTTTGTTAGTGGAAAATACATACATTCATGCAGTGTTGATCCCTCCAGTACCTGGGTTTAGACGCTATCTACTCAGTCGCTGGTCCCTGGTTCCCAGTCTCCCCAGTTGCTGCCACCTCAACATATGAGTCCTCAAGGCTGCAGCCCCACTCCTGCTTTTGGTATAGACCCTCTTGCTCACAGACATGCAAAGAAAGCCCCCAGGTCCTTCAGCCCCTGTGTTGTGGAATCTCCAATAATTAGCATTGGATACAGAGTCTATTCAGTAGCAGGTATTCCAGTTGGCCTTCAGACCGGAGTCTCTCCAAAAGTTTGCCACGACCATGCTCATCTCCCTGGAAGCCAGTTCTACCAGTTGCCTCATTCCCAGACATGCATACCTGTCTGCCAAGCCTCTTTGCTTAACTACTTGCTTAGCCGGCAAGAGGTTGCTGGCTAGCGTGGCTTGATAGCTACTAGGAATTATGCACTCACCGCAGTTGCTGCCACTGCAGATACATGAGCTCTAAGACCTGTAATCCCACCCCAAGCAGCAAGCATATTTAACAGGACTGGCCAGTTTTATCCTCTCTCTATTTTCCATACTTGTTCCCCCCTGATTCACCTTGATCCCTCCCTTCCCCTGCCTTTTATTTCTACCCTAAACATGCTATACTAATTCTTGTGTAATCCCCAAATGACCTTCCTCTGTATCCTGTAATGTGTCCCATACTCCTGGGCAGTAACACCCTTTAGTCTGTAAGGTGACCCTGGGAGCCTCTAGTTGACTTATTTGGTGGGCATCACACCTGAGCAATGGGGCTGATGGCACTCCTGGGACAGCCCTGGTGAGGGACTGGAGCTCTGTTTTCCCAACTAAGTTTTTGGGAGTCCCTGTGCCTTTGTGCTAATGTCTGTGTGTATGTGTACACAGAAGCCTTTGAGGGGATGATCATTCTCCTGGGAGTAGCTGCACAAGGTGTTACTGGGGTTCCCCCACCTGCCATTGCCTCTTCGTGCTCCTCTGTGTGCATTTGGTTATCACATAACCAAACCATCACCATCTACAGAAAGGTGAATAAATAGGCACCAGCCTTTGGATACTAATCATTCCCACATAGTGCAGAATAATTTTTTTTTTAAACTCATTTCTCTTTTTTTACTCTTATCCAAGAATTCTTAGTTATGGGGTTGCTGCACAACCTCTTTGTGTAGGATATGACTGGGATTGATGCTTGGCTTTCTGGTCATCTTTGCATTTGTTTTGCTGTTAAGGGTTTTTCTGTAGTGCTTATAATCAGTGTGTTTACACGCTGATATAAAGATTCATGATGTTATGAATCATGACCTGACAGGGTTGATGAGAACAATTCTAGGTAATTTATTTGTGTGCTACTAAATTGTTTGCTGTAACTGGTAAAATATAAGAGGGTTGAAAAGGGTGCGGGAACTCCAAAGATACCTCCTGTCTTAAGCTGTTTTGTTCCAGCTGTTAGTTTGGCTCCGGTCCTTTAGTATCCCCTCTCCTTATCCTCTTTCTTTTTTTTTTTTTTCTCACCACCCTCCAGTCTGCTGCAGCTGTTAGAATTTCATCATTGTCTCCAAATACCACATTTCCCATTAGCACCAGAGCCCCTTGTGTGCTAAGGGGAATGTCATTTGTGTGCTTTGCATGTGTATTACTGTTGGGTGATCTACAGCAAAAGCAGTACTTTTGCCTTTGACTGCTGGGAGGCTGAGTTCCTTGGTAAGGGGCACACATAAGATGCACAAATATCAAAGGGTGAGATTTGCAGATGTACTGGCAGAAAATAGTTAAGTCTTTTTGTTCCCATGCTCTGCTTTTCAAATGCCTTTGCGCTGTACTTAGCCTTATCACTATTTGATTTAACACTAGATGCTAACATATTTATTCCCTTTTGGCAGTTTTAGTGCCATGTCACTCATTGACTGTCACAATTGTGTCATATATTAGATGGCTTGTCCTAAAAAACGATTTGCAGGTATGAAAGCACTGCCCATTTTAATATCCTTTCTCTATCTATTTATCTGTTGAAGGGTTTTTTTTTTAGCTGGCTTTTATGTTTGTGTAAATGTGTGTATTTTAAATCAATTTTGTGAAGTTCTTTCTGCCCACTGTCTTAATTTCTGCCTCATACCCATTTTATGCTTATCTTGGCTTCCAAACAAAACTCTGACAATGCCCTTGCTCTTTCCTTACAGTCTCCTGCGATTACAGAGTCGCTGCTGGACTTCTTCTGCAAACCTGCAGTGCATCTCAATTTGGACCCAAGGGTCAGCTTGGAGTTGTAACTTATTTGTACCTTGTTACTGTCTTACTGTCTTGTTCTTCATATCTACACAATTCTTACTGAATAATTTGTGGGTAGAAGAGACATTGACCAAGCTGTTAGGTTTTTCACATGAAATTGCAGGCCCCATAAAATGGCCTAAAATAAATATTAATTATAGTGTTCCTTAGCCACATTTGTGATCCACATGACTAGTTCCCTCTGGTTCTCTTTAACACAGGTCTTCCTTCCTCAGACATGCTGTTTAGATTTTTTTCATACCTGGATGGAGAGAGTATCCGGAACATAAATCAAAAGTTCTAGGACAATGCCTGTAGATTTAACTTCCCAGACCACTGGGGAGGAGAACCTAATTTTGAGGCACAGAATAAGACCGTTCAGTCACAATTAGTAGGAGGCACATTGGTATATACCTGCATGTGTAGTCTACCTGCGTATATATATGTGCCGAAAGAAACTATGTGACCTTGGATGTATAAGATGAAGTAATGGCACATCTGTGATCACTGATGCAGAGCTTTGGGCACCTGAGCATTGAAAGCATCTGTGTTCAGTGTTACATGCCATTGTATTTTGGCTCGTTCCTACACTAGATGCATATTGTAAATTCTGTTCTGCAAATAACAACCTTGCTTTGTGTGATCTAGGACAGCTTAAAGCAGGATTCTTATGACTGGCTTGTCATCTTCTATTCTTCCCTTTCAAAAACTGGCGAGGCAACATGCACAAGACTGAGGATTCCAGATACTGTTCTCTCTCCTGACATGTTTATTTCATTAAATCCTTTGCAAAGAAAGAGAGGATGCAGCTCCTCTTCAGTGTTAGTTCTCTGTATTATGGGCTTAGGATACTTTCCTGAGGGCAGGAGTTGCAATGTTGGACATTGGTATTGGTGTGGGTTTCATCACAGAATCAGTGAGTCTGGGAAGGACCTCTAGAGATCCTTTAGTCCAATCTCCTTGCTTAATAGAGTCAACTAGAGCAGGTTACTCGAGTCTGTGTCCAGTCAGGTTTTTATTATCTCCAATGATGGACATGCCACAAACCTTCTGGGCAACCTGCACCAGTGTTTGATCACCCTTAGAATGAAAAAAGCTTTTTCTTACATTTAATCAGAATCTCTCAGCGTCTCCTCATATAGAAGCTGTTCCAGTCCCTTAGTTGTCTTTGTGGCCCTTCACTGGATTGCTTTATTATGTCCATGTCTTTCTTGTATTGCACATGACATAGTACTCCCAGTGCGGCCTCACCAGTGCTGAGTAGAGGGGAATGATCACCTTCCTTGTCCTGCTGTTATTGCTCTTAATATAGCCCTGGATGCTGTTGATCTTCTTTGCCTCAAGGGCATATCACTTGGTAGTTTTCAACCCGTTGTCCACTGGAAGCCTCAGGTTTGTTTCTGCAAAACTGCTTTCTAGTCAGTCTTCCCCTATTTACATACTGGTGCACGGGGTTATTCCTCTTCATGTGCTAGACTTCACATTTCCCCTTGTCATTTTTCATGAGGTTCCTGTCATCCTATTTCCCCAGCCTGTCAAGGTCCCTGTGAATGGTGGCACAACCGTCTGGTGTATGAAGAAGGACGTGGACCTGTTGGAGAGGGTCCAGAGGAGGGCTACAAAGATGATCAGAGGGCTGGAACACCTCTCCTCTGAAGCCAAGCTGAGAGAATTGGGCTTGTTCAGCCTGGACAAGACAAGGCTCCGGGGAGACCTTATGGCTGCCTGCCAGTATCTGAAGTGGGCCTACAAGAAGGCTGAGGAGAGCCTTTTTACAAAGGCCTGTAGTGATAGGATGAGAGGTAATGGGTTCAAACTGGAAGAGGGTAGATACAGATTGGAAATTAGGAGGAAATTCTTCACTCTGAGGGTGGTGAGGCAGTGGAACAGGTTGCCCAGGGGGGTTGTGGCTACTCCATCCCTGGAGGTGTTCAAGGCCAGGCTGGATGGGGCCTTGAGCAACCTGGTCTAGTGGGAGGTGTCCCTGC
>JAVSBS010019770.1:0-15810 GCA_033124195.1 Coracias cyanogaster
CTGCGCTGCTCCTGGGCCCGCTCCAGCGCTGGCACAAGCCGGGACGCTGGTGGCTCCTTGGCCACCCGGGCACACGCCGGCTCCTCCCCGGCCGCTGCCCCGCGGTACCTGCTCTCGGCGAGCTCGGCCTCCCGCTCCTCCCGCAGCAGCTCCAGCTGCCGCGCCGCCGCCTCGGCCGCCATGGCCCCGCCCCCTCGCCGGGCACTTCCGCTTCCGGGGCGCGGCGGGGTCGGCGTCACCGCGATGGCGGCGGCGGCGGCGGCAGGGGCCTGGCGGCGGGCGGCAGGTGAGACGGGATGGGGTGGGATTCGACTCGCATCTCCGAGCTCCGCTCCGCCGGGGAGGGAAGGGGGAGGCCGCGGGGCCGGGTCTCCGTCGGCGGAGTCTTGAACGGCCCGACCCGGCCCAGCCTGGCCCTTCCGCGGCCTCCTCTCGCAGGGCAGGGGCTCCAGCCCCCGGCCGGGCCGTGGCCCCGGTTTATCCACGGCACCTACGTGATTGAGCCCCGGGGGAAAGCTGCAGAAGGGACGAGGGGGCAGGAGGAGACGCTCGGGTCCTCAGCATTAGCCTTGGAGCAGCCAGGGAGTCGTGGGGGGGACGTTAACGAAAAGGAAAATCAACTTTATGCACTTCTTTCCAGCCTGGTATGAACCTTTCGGCAAAATCCAGGGGACTGGGGAGGTGCAGGGACTCCATCAACCTCCTCCCTTCCTCCGTGTGCTGGGAAGCTGGCAGGGTGTGTGTCCTGGGAGCAGACCGGGGGTCTTGGGGCCCTGGTTCACGTCTGGGTTTGGTTTCTGTGCTGGGTGATCACAACCTGGGTGAATGGCAGCTTCTGCAAGTGAGATGTTAATGTGTGTTTCGTTTTAAGAGGTCTTTCCGGTTGCTTGTGCTGGCCACGCTTTGGATGGTGGGTGAAAAAGGGAATGTTCCTGCGAAGGAGCTGTGCATGGGCTGTCTTTTACTTAAGAAAGTTGTTCCAGAAAGGGGATTTTTATCCCTGGGGCAAAATTAGAGAGTCATAGGATACCAGATTGGAAGGGACCCCAAGGATCTTCTGGTCCAACCTTTCTTGGGAGAAGCACGGTGTGGGTAAGATGGCCCAGCTCCTGTCCAGAAGAATATTGAAAGTGTCCAAAACACTTATCATAAGGATAAATCCCTGGCCATGCATTTTTAGGCCTTCATCCCTTTCTGCTAATTAACAGTGTGTGCGGGCCCAGCTCCTTTCCAAAAAATGCTGAAGCTGCACTCAAAGTGTAATTTAAGTTGTAGTGAACGCCTCATTCTTGGAAGATCTGCGTACTGGAACAGTAACACAGCTTCACTGTTTCAGTGAACATTAGCGCGTATGTATGTAGCTCTGAAAACCATGAAAAAAACATTTTTCTAATTCCCGTTTTCCATTGCTGTTACTTGTTTAGCTGTGTAGCTCCTGCACTGCTCCTGTCTGGAAGGAAAAGGTGTGTTTGGGTAAATGTTGGAGGTTCCTGTGCTGGAGGGCCCAGAGGGCAGGGAAGGATCCTTCTGGCAGCACCAGTTAGTGCTGAGGATTAAGAAAGTGTGCTGCGGTGTTCTCCAGAGCAGTTGCTCCTCCTCTCTTTCCCTCACGTTGTTTTCCAAAACAGGCAGGATGCTCCACATGTGTCTGTGTTAAATTGTGGTGTCTGGCTGGAAGGGTCCCTGGACATGAGCGTGTTTGCAGCGGGAGGCCTTTCTCGTGCTCTCTCGCGATGCTGCACACAACTGATGGGTCCTTTCTCTTACTGTGTGTCTTGTTTTCCTTCCCCCTCTGTCTGTGCCTGTCATAAAACTGAACGAAGCTTTTACAGGCAGAACAACGGTACCATGCGCAGACCAGTGCGCCAGCACTTCAGCATTACTGCAGCGATGCCTCACCAGGGACTGAGAGCTCAGCCCTGGCTGCTTGTTTTTAATTGTTTTTCCCTCTCTCCCTTCTAGCCTTCTTGCTTTCACCTGCGGTTCGGCACCAGAGCTCCCAGAGCCCGTCGCTGCAGCAAGGGTAACGTCAAATGACTTTTCTGCTTCGCTTTTGGGCCTCTGAAATGCTGACCTGCCTTAAGGGGAAGCACAGCGGGTTTGTTCTTGGGAAAGGAGACTTGTCTGACCCCTTTGTGACTGTCGCTTCTCAATAAGTTTTGGGCACGTTTGCCAGAAGGATGCTTCTGGTGAGTTCTGGAATTAGGCAGCTGGGTATGGAGACAGAGAATCGGGCTCTCCGCTGAGGGGAGGGCCGTGGTGTGGGCTTGGCCTGGAGCAGACACCAGAGAAGCCACTCAAGTCAGGACATTGCAAGGCCTCGGCTGCAGAAGGGCTTCAGCTGACACCCACTTCTTTAGGTACAGGTCAGGTGCTCCTCAGGCAAGGTTCAGCTGCTGCCTGGAGTGTCGGATACCTGATAAACCTTGAACTTGCACTGTAGTCTCGATGAAATGTGATTAACAGCCCGAGCGCTACAGGACACCGAGCCAGGAAACCTCAGACTTCAGTTGTCTCAGCACTTTGAGAGCTGCTTGTTTGTGTCTTTGTTCCATGTGCCCTGCTGGGATCTCAGGCTGCGGGTGATGCTGCTCCTTGCTCCAACCAGAAGGGGACACTGCAGAAATGGAGAACTGCAAGAAGCTTTGAGGGAAAACAGCAGGATTTGCTCATTCCCTCTGTGCTGCTGAAGGGTACAGGGGGTGGCCCCTTCCTGCTGGTCCTCAGGCACCTGGGAGAAGAGTTTGGGCCTGTGCCTCTGTGAGACAGCGCCCAGCGTGACTCCGAAACCCTGCAGCAGAGCCGCGAGGCCTCGGTGCTGTGGTTGTACACGTGCTCACAAGCTTTGAGCTTCTCTTAAAGTCCTTTGAGAGGCACTGCTGGGCATGGCAGAGCAGCCTGATCAAACACAACTGCTGTTGTGTTAATTTTGCCTTCTTTCACTGGCCTCTGATGTTTTTTTGCTGAATCTTTTATGCAGTTTGCACATCCTGTGGTATTAATAGGAAGTGTGGGTCTCGGCGCAGAGAAGTTCTGATCTTCCCATTCGCGCTGGAGACAGTATTTACAGAGCAGCACCTTTCTCCTCTGATTCCAGGAACCAATGCCTTTCTGGTCATCGCATCGAGCTCCTCCTTAAATCCAAGATTGCCTTTGTGGTATTGCGGATTCCTGCTTAATAAGGAACGATGATCTGATGCCTTTGGGTCATGTGTCTCTTTCTGAGTAGAGGCATTTGGCACCTCTCAGGATAATCCCTGAGTGCGGCAGGATGGCCTTGTGCCATGGACTGCTGCCACAGTGGGCTTGGGCTGCATTTGCGAAGTCCTGCCCCTGCTTACAGCGGTGCTTTTTTCCCCAGCTCTTTTGGAGCAGCTGCCTCAGGTCCTCCTGTTGCTTCTCGTCCTAGAGATCTTGAAAAACAACTAATTATAAGCAAGTAGCGTTTGCATTTTTCCCTCTCAAACTCACACTGAGCTTCGTGCAGGGTTTCGTGTTGGAGTTAACACCCTGTGACGTGTCTGAGCGGTGTTAATCATTGTTTGGCTTCGATGTTTGAAAGGGAGTTCTCAGGATTTAGCACCGTCGAGAGCGGCATCGTGTGCGGGCAGACAGCTGCGGTACTGACCTTACCGGGCTTGAGGCAGTCGGGGGTTAGCTCAGTTTGGGGGCAGAGGATCCCTCCCAGTGATGCTCCTCAGAAAAGCAGAAAGGATCCCCCTGGCAGCCAGTGAGAACGTGTCTTTTCAGTGGTGCCCAGTGATAGGACGAGGGGCAACAGGGCACAAACGGGAACACAGCAAGTGTGGAGGAAAATCTTCCTTGCTGTGAGGGTGGCAGAGCCCTGGAGCGGGCTGCCCAGAGAGGTTGTGGAGGCTCCTTCTCTGGAAACTTTCTAGACCCATCTGGACACGTTCCTGTGTGACCTCCCCTAGGTGAACTTGCTTTGGCAGGGGGTTTGGACTGGGTGATGTCCAGAGGTCCCTTCCAACCCCTACCGCTCTGGGATTCTGTGTTGCTGCCTGCCTGTCCCAGCCGTACGGCTGCAGGGTGTTTGAAAAGAGATGTCACTGAAGCGATTCTCTCACAACAGTGGAAGGTGCCCTTTCAAAAACAATGAGGATTTCATTTGCACCTTCCAGAAAAATATCTTGGCACTCCAAGTTGTGGTGAGGAGCGATGCTTGTGCTTGGATGGATGGATGGATGGATGTGGGGCAGCTCCCACCCCTTCTGTGGTCAGCCTGACCCATGACAGCCATGGGTGTGAGGAGACTTGTTAGATACCTCTGCTAGAGCCTCCCCAGCATGGTAGTGTCGATTGTAGATACCTGGTAATGGCACAGAAGAGGCTTTTGGGTGAAATATTTGTGGAACTAAAGGCTGAATTGCACTGGAGGTGGGAGAAGCCATTATTGCTATTCAGGGAATGCAGCTGCAAGTGACAAAAGAAGAGCAGCCTCATACCTCCTGTAAAGAACCCAGCTGTGGCCTTAAAGCCCTTTCTATCTATTTAACTGAGAAGAGCTTCAAAAAATAGAGTAGAAAAGGATGCCTGTGAGTCATTCCCGTGTGGTGCTGGAGGCCGGTTTAGGAACGCTCATTAGCCCTTCTTCCCATCAAAGGCACCTGGCCTCCTCCCGGATGCTCCCCACCTCCGGTGACTTGAGGGCTTTGTGCTCCCTGCTGCAGAGGGCTGAGGAGCCTGAATGTGTTTGGACTCTTGGCTGCGGTGGAGGTAACTTGTGTCTGTTCCTGGAAAAGCTTAACAAGAGCCTTTCATCTAAAACTCAGTGCAAGCGAGGCCTCAGGTAGGTCTGTTTCCACCAGAGCTGGTGACAAAATTCCAGTCTGTAAAAACAAGGGGGTGGAAAGTCACCAGTGGTTGCTGATCTGGATCACCACTCTTCAACCCCCTCTGATCTCAGCAGCAGGAACAGGAGCTAACCTAGCCTGGGGGGATTTCCAGTCTGTTTCTTTCTGCACCCTTTGTTTTAAACTATTTCAAATAACAATCTCAAGTAGGAAGTTTAAAAAAAAAAAAAAAGAAACACCAAAAAACCCACCCATTTTCCCTCAAGCTTGCTGCACTTCATGATGGGCCCAGCTGATGTTCAGCCCTGGGAGCTGTGACGGTGTTTAGCAGAGCATTTGTGGGTTGAACTCAGAAACGAGGCCAAGTGTTTTCTGCGTGGTTTTGAGCAGCCTTCTGACATGAGCTGCAGCTTCAGCACTTCTGCAGTACTTCTTGTCCTACTGGAGTGCTTCTGCTCGGTGCTGGGGAAGGTCTGGGGCCTTTGCCATATCCAGTGTCCTCTCCTGGGGATGTAGCACAGCTTCTGCCCTGCCTGCCACCCTCTGTCCAACCAGAACAGAAAACCTCTCCTTGCTCGTGAGCTGCCACAAAGCAAAGCATGGTCTGGCCCAAGTGAGCTTTGGGTTGAGTCTTTCACACTGACCAAGCGTGAAGTCTCCTGTAGAGCTGGTCCCCCAGGGGAGAACCACTTTGTGTTCCGTCTCCAACTTCTTTTACCTGCTTTCCTCTCTTCCTGTTGTACATCTCTTGACAGTATCTGTTTGCTACAAGTGAATCTTATCTTATCCTTCACAGACTTGTTGCCAAAACCTCTCTGACTTCACCTCCATGGCCTGAAGTGAAACTTCCAGATCCAGTAGAAGAAGCGAAGTATCATGCAGGTAAAGTTCTCGAGTCTCCAAGTGAAGACCAGCACTCCAGAGCAGCCATTGGTGGCCTGACTGAGCATAAGTAACTTCAGTAATTGGAGCTAGTTTTTGTTCTTGGCCTTTTTGTCTCATTTCTGGCATGTATTGGTGTTGCTGGACTTGTGCTCCAGCTGTGGGCGTTGGAGATTTGTGTAGACTATGAGGTCTCCTTAGTTTATGACAGCTTGTGACACTCACAGAGAAGTCTTGCATGATATGACGTGTTGCTTTCTAAAGCATGAAACGAGCCTTTTGGACAGGGCAAAACAATTATTGTTCTTTTAATGGATGAATCAAGAAGCTAAAGCCAGCAGAAGCAGTTGGATAGTGAGCACGTTGGAGAGCGGGTGCATTTTCACGCGTAAAACAGCGCTAGTGCCAGCAGAAGCAGGTGGGTGGTGGGCACAGGACAGAGCTGCAGGGGTGTGACATAAGGCAGCGAGCAGCTGGGGAGTGACAGAACATTAGTGAAGGGGTTCTTGTCCCCACATCTAGTCAGGCTGGTGAACGCAGCCCGTGGAAGGAGCACGTGGACCGTGCAGTGGGCAGCCTTGTGAGTCAGGCAGTGAAGCGCCCACAGCTCTTCAGCAGCCATCCTCATCGCTGAGCCGTACTAGAACACGTCAGTCTTCCGCTTGTCATCAGACACAGGTTCCCCTGGCCTGTGGGGACATAAACAGAGAAGGCACACGTGCCTAGCCTCGTGTAGCCCCTGTGAGGCTGTTGTCACCCAGAGCGTGCTAGGGACGGGAGCGGAGAAGCCAGCATGTGGACAGGATGTGTCTCGGAGCTAGGCAGCGATGGGCCCCGGGGGATGAAGTTCTGTGGTGGTGGTGGCAGGTGGCAGCTGTGTGCTCCGTGCAGCGTCAGCTCCAGGCAGAGTCACTGTCTCCTTGTGCTAGCCCCTGGGACGTCTTTGAAAGGCACCTGATTTCTCTGCTCCAGACGGGAGAGACCTGGGAAGTAAAAGCAGAGGAGTTCTGCGAGGAGAGAGCGAGCGGACAAAAGCCGAGCTGTGTCCACCTTTTTGCAGATGCTCTCCTGTCGTCTGGCTGAAGCGTGTTAGTGACTGTGAGAGCGATGTGCTTTGGAGAGAGCCTCCTGCTCCACGTCTCCTCTCTGGCTGGTTTTCATCCTGCTTTTTATCTCCTCTGCACTCCTGGGATTGCTGAAGTGACAGATGAGTGTTCTGTCCCTGCGCGTGCTTTGACCCAGCGGTGACCCGTGAACTGCTCGGTTTGAGTTGCCGAAGCCCTGTGGTGAGCAGAGTCCCATGTTCCCCTGATGGATTCGCTTGGGATCCTTGGGGCCACTGTGATTTCCATCCCTGTAACCTCCTACTGTTCACGAGCTCCCATCATCATCTGCTGGCTGTGCTTATCCAAAGCAAACAGCGAGAGCGTTTCAATTCCACCTCGTTTCCTGCTGGCTGTGGAAGCAGCCGTGGGTATTTTAGGAAGGGTCGCTCCACGTGGCGCCGAGATACAAGCCATGCTGGCAATCAGTGGTGACGTCACTTGATGTTTCCTGTCACTAGAGGTGTTTGAAAAGTTACCAACAACTTCAGAGCCCAAGTGAGGAAAATGTACTTTTATTGGTTACAAAAAGATAATAAAGTCCTGTGGGTAGAAAGTTGAGATTTGCCAAGGAAATAACCCTCGTTAGTGCATGGCTCTGTATGGGTTTTCCTAAGAGAACACTGTAGGCCAGCACTTAGAAATTTTGGTTTTCAAATGTTGACCGCAGGACTATCCTGTTCTCGAGGATATACCTGGATCAGCAGTTCAGAGCTGGAAGAAATCTGTTGTACCCGTCGTGCAGCACAGCAAAGAGAAAGGGTTTGTATTTTCTCCCTGGGCTTTTTGTAGCAGACCACTGTGAGCTGGAGAAAAGAGCACACGCTGGGTTTTCCTTCTGGGACAGCAATTCCAGCAACACGGAAGCTAAGCTCTCCATCGTAGTGGGAACTGCAGCAGCCGCTGCCTTGCAGATCATTTCTGTTCTCACGTCTACCTTTAACAGTTGGTATCTGCTGGGCTGAAACTTGGACGCCTCCAGAGTGTTCCTGGAAGGGCTGGGTTTGGTTTGACTGGCTGCTAAATTCCTGACTGTCCCAAATGGCTGTTGTTTTGTTTACATTCCAAGAAAAAATTACTCAGCCACTTCTGAGGACGATGCAGAAAAATCTGTTTTTCCAGTTCTAGAGAAGTTGCTGTTTTTGTGAAGGGCTCGAGGGGGTGGAATGCTACTGTCTGGCGGAGGAATGGTGCTCGTTAAGCAACACCTCTTGATGTTCCCGTAAAAAACTGGCTTTGGCTTCACTGCTTGGGAAGCCGATCACAGAAAAAGAGTTTGTCCATGTGCAGGATCTCATCCCTGGGATTTGTCCTGCTCCTGGCACCTGCTGCACATGCTTGTGCACGTGGGAAGGGATTTTCTGGAAAAGCGAGGGAAAGGTCCCTGTTGTCTTTGCGGCAGGTCCAGGTTCTCAGGCCGGGCTTTATCAGTGTGCTGGAGCCCTTTGTCCTGCAGGCCTCGCCAAACTCTTCCCAGTGTTCCTGTGCGCCTTAGGCAGTGTCCGGAGCCCTGAGCCTTCTGCGCAGGACTTGGAAACCGGGGGGAGCTCCCCTCCAGATGTGGGGTGCATGGACAAGAGCTCTTTTCTGGGACGCTTTGTGTCTGAATACAGCGAGTTCTGAAGAAACAGGCTGAGAAGTGAAGTCGTAGGCTGGCTGCGCAGTGTCTGCGTTAGGTGTTCCCCGCAGGAAACACGTTGCTGTTGATCCTCACCTCGAGATTCCCAGGAGACCAGAGCTTTGGTGGGAGAGCGGTGTGGCTGAGCTGGTTTGGGACAGCTCTGCACACCTCGCTGGGTTCTCTTCTCTGATTCCTTCCCTGCTCTTTGCCCACAGAACTGGTACAAAAGGTCAACGAGATGATCGCAGCGGGGCAGTACGGGAGGCTCTTCGCTGTGGTCCACTTCGCCAGCAAGCAGTGGAAAATAACCAGTGAAGACTTGATTATGATGGACAACGTGCTGGAGGCTGAATGTGGAGACCGAATCCGGATGGAAAAGGTGCGGCGCCTGCTCCCCCAGCGCTGTGCTGTGTGGGGGGCCTTGGCAAACTGCCCAAGAGCATTCCGTGAGGCAAAGCCCGGAGCCAGTTTCTAAAGCCACATCCTGGAGAGCTCCTGTTGGGTCTTACTCCAGCTGTCTGCTTTGCCTTAGTTTTGTTCCCATTTCAGCTACTCTGTTAGAGATAATATTACTGTGATTTCTGTTGAGCAGGGTTGGAATGAGTCCTGCCAGACTCTTAAGAGACAGATTTTTGTCGTGCTAATTTAATCCAAAAAAAGAAAATTACAGTTGTTTCTAGAGGCAGCAACCAAAGACTGTGTTTACCTTGAGACTGCAACACCCAAAATACTCGCGGTGCTCCCAGAGGGACTGTGGCTGCTCAGAGCTTTGCTAGATCCTTATCACGCTGTGTCGGGTGGAGGGAGAGGGATGGTGCACGCGGGAGAGCTGCCAAGATGCGATTCAGTATCTTTATCCTCCACCATGGTTAACTAGCAGGAACTTGCAGAGGCTCGTTAATCCAAATCCTAAATTAAAGATCATGAAGCAGGATTCTGTTGGATTAATGTCAGTTGTTAGAGCCAAGCCAGCAGCTGAGGAGAGCCGGCCAGTTTCTCTCCTCACGCATTGCTTTGAAGGCCGGATTTGAGGCAGATTTTTAGACATTCCTTCAGCCGTGTCCTATGTCCTTGTATAGAGCAGAGCAGGGATTTGCGTGGAGCAGCCAGCTGGGAATGCAAAGGTCTAGGTGGGAGTGAAGAAGGTGAAAAACTTGCCTAACCCCATAACCCTCTGGGGATTTTACTGGCGAGTATCTGTCCAAAACAAAAGTCAGAACATCTCATGATGGTTTATGTGTTGTTTTTAGCTGCTGCCAGACGGTTGGCGGGGGGAAGGAGGTGATCTGAGAAATGCCACCTCTTCTCCCGCTCCATGGTCCTGCCTGCTCCTTTCAACAGGCAGCTGGTTGAAATGCCCTCGAACAAAAGGGCCGGTCCCTGGGGTGGTGAATGCCCCTAGATGTTCTTTATTGCCCACCTTGAGGGGCTTTATGGTGGAGAATGAGGACTGTGTTTCAAGGCAAGTGCTATGAAACTCCAGTGGTTTTAGGAGCTGCCATTCACTCAAATCCCACACAAGGCCTATTATTCTTCTTCCCTGCTTTGCTTTTCCTATCTTGTACAACTGTTGGTGAGCCAGAACAGAACAGTTCAGTGTGTTCTGATCACCATGGAAGATACTTCTGGAGCGTGTTGCAGCAGGATAAGCTGTCCTGGGAGTCTGTCAGCGCGTCTGTTTCTCGCCTGTTAGCTGCCTTTCCCACCAGCCCTCTCCAGTAACGGTGCGGGGTTGGAAACGTGTACAGGCCTGGGTTTAAGCAGTTTGACTCCTTTCTGTGGATTGTAGAGTTTGGAAGATACCTGAATTTCTGCTGGGACAGCAAACCAATGATCTGTGCCTGATTTAATCCCATAGGTTTTGCTGGTTGGTGCTGACGACTTCACGCTGATTGGAAGGCCGCTCCTGGGGTAAGATGTCTCCTACGAGAATTATCTTTAAGACATTTTTTGTACTTCAGGGTAGCTTCAGGGCTCCCCAGTCCCTGAAACCGAGGAGAAACCTGGATTTATCAGCACTAGCTTTTTTTCCCCAGCCCCATGGCTCTTGAAAGAGTCACCCACAAAACAAGCTGAGCAGTCTCTGCTACCTCGAACTGTTGCCACAGCGCCAGGGCAGAGCAGCAGTGCCCCTTTCTGAGGTAACTGTAGGATGTTCACCTCTCTTGGGTCGGATATTTTTCTCATGGTATAAGCCTTGCACAAACCAGCAGTAAATCTTGCTCTTCCACATCTGTATGCTCTCACCCTAATTTTGGTGATAGTCATCTTGGAATAACCCAGAAATCCTCTCCCCTCCCTTAATCTCTTAATTTGACTTGTTTTTTCTAAACCATTTATTTTTGCCCTCGTCTTAACCCAACAGGAATTATTCTTAGAGTTCTTAATTTTCCTTTCTTCCCAGTCACATAGTCCAGCAATCACAGAGCTGAGGAGGAGGAGTTTGGCCCCTTGGCACCATCTCCATCCCGGTGCTGTAGGACTTGCTGTACAGACTGGCAGACTGGCTGCTCCCTCAGCCTTTCCTTTACCAGAAGGAAGTGGTGTGAGGACCAGGAGATACTGCTCAGCTCTTAGCAGGAGCCAGAAGCCAAGTCGTGAACTGGTGTTTTCCCCAGAACAAGAGGTTTTAGCGGTAAAACACAAGTCAAGATGAGTTGTAGGTCTCAAAGTACGTGGCAGCTCTGGTGGGGTCTGGTCACAGCCTAAACCACACGTTGGAGCCTGGGCTTGAACCGCAGCAACTTTGGCAGAGGGTGGTCATATAAGGAGGAACTTGTACCTCTGAGCATTACTTCTTGGTGGGTTGTAGATTCGGGTTAGAAATACCATGTGGTTTCAGACTGGTTTCATCTCTGAGCACGTTCTGTGATGCCAGGGGGTTGCTGGTATTTTAAGAGTTACTTGGAAGGTGGTTTTACCGTTGATAACACGACTTTGGTGGCATTGGTTGTACCTGCCTCGGTTCCCTGTGTTAGGACTTTGAGGGCTGCCAGTCCTTTGAACAGTGCCGCCAACAGATGGGGAATAGCAGATCGCCGGGAGTCGCTGAGGTGTTGCCAGATATCGAGATACCTTGTGGAAGATTTTAGGAAGGGGAATCTCATTGTTAGGACTAGAAATGCCATCTTGCAGATAGTGAAATGAGAGCCCACGTTCTGCAGAGAGGGCTATGCCTTGTCAGGCGGTTGAGGAGCACCATCCTTCACCTTCCTCTCATAGCTAGTGGCCCTGGTGGGGGTTCTCTCCAGCCCCCAGTTTGTACCCTGGGCTTGGGCTGTGGCCCGAGCCCCAGGAGCTCTGGAACGGGAAGAAAACCAACTGTTCAGTCCCTGCAGGTGCTCTCCATGTGTGTGGAAAGCAGTGGCAGCTGCTTGAAGCAGACCAGACCGCACATCTGCCCATGTTAGCTGAACTCCAGTAACCTCTGCAGAGGAAGATCGGTGGGAGGAGGAAGCTGACCAGGCAGGGTGAAGGGCTGGTGGGGAGGTGCCACCCTCCCGCAAGCTGCAGGGAAACTTCCCGAGTCCCCAGCTCTCCGAGGAAAGGAAGGGAAGCAGACCCCGCCGTGTCACCACCGGCAGCGTGGACTGCTGTTCCTCCTCATCATTCCCACTTGTGCCTAAACCACAAACATTTTGGAGGGGAGATAAGAGGTTAGATGTAAACAAAGGCCGTTTTGTTTTTCTGCTGTTTTAAAAATAACCCCCTCAGTGAAAGCTCGCACCAGCGTCTGCGTAAGACGGTTCGTTACAGCCGCGCTCCCTGTTCAGGCTCAGCAGCGGGTAGGAGCTTGTCCTGCTTTGGACAGATGGTCATGCTTTAACCCTCTGTGGCAGTCAGATACCTCCCAAGATGACACTCCTCTAAAGCCTTAGAAAAACAGCAGCGCAACAAAACATATCTGCGTGGCAGAGGCTATTCTGGGAACTTGTAGCTGGCTTCTGCTCTGGAATCTGGTGGGGTTTGTGTTTGCTCAAGTAACTGGCTGTCTGGCCGGCTGGCACGAGGGTGTCGAGCAGCGTGCAGCCGCACTCCGTGTAGCTGGACCCCGCAGAACTTGTGCTCTTCTCAAGCTGGGCTTAGCAGTGAGCGTAACCGTGGGTGGGTTTGTGTTTCAGGCCGTCACTCGGGTGCCCACAGCCCCGTTAGACCTGAGCGAAGCGAGCGGTGCCTCGGTGAGGAAGTTTTGCCCTTTTCCAGACAAAGTACAGCCCATGGGAATTCTTTCCTCTAGCTGAACCTTGCTCTTTCTCCTGCTACCTGCCCATTTTTGCAGTGGCTTCAGGACCTGTCCTTTTCCCAGACAGCCAGGCTGGGATTCAGTTTCCTTCCGCAGGGAGTGAGCGAGCTTCTCTGTTGAAGTTATTACCTCTAAGAGTTATGATCCTTTGGCCTTGTGCGTTGCCTGGATCTTTTTTTCACTGGTTGATGACAACAGCTTTCACCTCAGCTTAGATCTGTGGGATTTCAGTGTGAGTTTCTCTTGCCTCCTCCAAGATCTGAGGGATGTGCTTTGTCACAAAACATTCTGCTGCTGGAAGCTGCAGGGCCTTGACTGTCTGTGTCAGGCTCTGGGAAATGTGTGACCCCCTTTTTATTTTTATGGACATTCCAGTCATACCTAAAACATTTGATAAAGATTTTTATTTTTTTTTCCCTTGGATACTATTTTGCTGAGAACTTTTCTGTTCATATGCGCTTCACCAGCAAGTTGGTTTCTGCTGAGCTTCAGCCCTCGGCCAGCACGTCCCAGTGCTTTGTCCAGCAGAGGAGGACTCACCAGGGCCCGTAGGAACTTGAACATTGACTTACAGAGCGAAGCCACACTTGGATACTCAACTGTCTCAACAGTACCCTTAAAGATTCGCTTGAAAGCCTGTCAACCTCTGAGCAATGTGGGGGACACTTACCTGCAGGTCTGTGCCCGTATTTCTGCCCAGGGCCCAGGACGGTGCAGTCCAGTGGTGCGAGGTGCATCGGGGCTCGCTTGGCCCTGCTGCTGCAAACCCTGCCCCTCCTGAGAGCCGCACAGAGACTTCAGTGACCCGGTCGCTTTATCTGGCCTGGCTGCTTTCCAGTTTCCCCATGTGACCAGCACCAGCGAGTTTCCTACATGCCTTTGCAGTCCCAGGCTGTGAGAAGGCAGCGGGAGTTCAGCTTTGCCTTCAGAGGGCAGGACCGAGACCCTGGAAGCTCCCGAACCGCGGCGGTGAGACGTGGCCGGCCCCTGAGCGTGGCCTGGGCTCGGTTCCCTCCCGCGTGGCAAAGCTTGTGTGAGTTCCAGTAGCGCTGTCGGGTCTGTCGCCGGGCCGAATCCGTGTAACTTCTTCAGCTGGGGCGTCAGGGTCACCCCCTGCTCTCTGGAAATCGAGATTATCTCATGTCTCTTTTCTTCTGGGCTGGCAGATAGATCAGTTTTCTCCTCTGGCTGCCCTTCCCTCCTCCCCAAGGATTCAATCTCTGGTATCGATTACACCCCAGAGGGGCAATGTTAAGAGCGATGGTAAATGTCTCGAAGCCTTTGGCCGCCTGGTGACCTTGCTGGAACAGCTGGGCTAGATGGGCGTCCCCTCTTAAGTGCAGACAGGGTCGTTTGTCAGGAAAATGTTCTTTAAATGTCTTCTGGAGATGAAGTGAGCACGCTAATGAATTTTTAATGGTGTTCCGCAGTCATGCTGCACTAAAGAGTGTCTCTTCCTCCTCCATGCTTTCCAAAGCTTTAGGCTGGCTCTTGTCTGGAGGCTCTTATCTTCCCAGTGAGGAGTTGCTGTGTGCACAGGTAGCTGGTCCTCCAGCACGTGCTTCAGACCACCTTGGGTTCCAGCTCTGGCATTTTTCAGACAGCAGGTAGAAATCTCAGCGCTCTCGGTGTAACTTCAGCAGGACTTTTTCTCTCGGAGCTCTGCAGAATCCCTGGGTGGGCAGGAGGTGTGTTCGCATGTGTCGGCACGGTAATGTGGAGGGACTTGTGGAGGAAGTACGGAACGTCTTCATCTCCATCCTCAGGGAGAGAGGATGTTCACCTGCTGAGAGCTTCCACGTGAAGGAATGAGATCTAGAAATAATTGGAGTCTTTGAGTGGTCCCGTCACTCAACCTGAGCTCCCTGAGCTGTGAGGCGGGAGCAGTAGGTGATTCCTCAGTGAGTCTCAGTCTTCTCTTCCAATTTGGGGTGAAAAGCAGGACAGAGCAGGAGTGGGAGGCAGAGGAGGCGTGTGGGAGGAGAAGCGACTTGCTCCAGCAGCCCATTAGCTGTGCTTCCTGCTGAAACGGCAGGACACGCCCTTTTCACTGAGCCTTTGCCAGGACTTAGGTGAGCAAGGTGAGAAGACTTTTTTCCAGCTGTCTGTGATGCTTTCTAGAAGGAGGAAGGACTTGTGTTGACCAGCATAGCACAGGAGAAGGAGCCACGGGTGGGTTTCACCCATCCTATAAGCAAAGCAGGATGCATAAAATCCCATGAATGTGCCAGGGGAATTTATCTTACAGCAATTGTACAGGTTCCTGCAGGCTCGTCTTCCTGCTGCCTCTGTGGCTGATGTTACCCCTCACGTGGCAGAGGTGCTGCCCCGCAAACGCCACGTCCCGTGGCTGGTGCACGTACAGCACCTCGAGGCTTTTGGTCTTGCTGACAGACCTCCCTCCTTCCATGGTGACGCTGTCGTCCCTGTGGATCTGGGCTCTGTAAGGCAGGATGTCTTCTCTGTGCGTCGCTTTTTCCCAGAAACCTGCTCACCAATAGGAGGAGAGTGTAAATAATTAAAAAGTGATACTTCAAAAATTCCTTTTTCAGGAAAGATCTGGTCCGTGTGGAGGCTACTGTGATCGAAAAGACGGAGTCGTGGCCGAAAATCAACATGCGCTTTCGGAAGAGGCGCAACTATCAAAGGAAGAAAAGTAAGATGAAGAGAACACAGAGTTTCCTTCCCTGTGGCGTTGTGGTGGGTTGGACGGGGAGGGATCGTGACACAAGGGCGGTGGTGGGGAGGGACACTCATGGACCACATCCCAGGAGGCCGGTGGCACAGCATCTCCTCCAGCCTGTGCGCCCTCTGGGTTCAGAGCACGGGCACTTAATGTTCCCTCGGTCCAGCAGCCTTTGTTAAGAGCCCTGCAAAGGACTTTGCTGAAAAAAAAAAAAATCCTCGTCAGAAAAGCAATTTTGTTCTTTCCAAAGCCTTAAATACTGGATGTGTAATCACAGAGGTTAGCAAGTCCTAGCAGGACCCATTGCAGGTTTTTCGTGGAATCATAGACTTGTTTAGGTTGGAAGAGACCTTTAAGCTCATTGAGTCCAACCGTTCCCCCAGTGCTGCCAGGGCACCACTAACCCCTGTCCCTCAGCACCACATCTCCACGGCTTGGAAACCCCTCCAGGGATGGGGACT
>JAVSBS010019771.1:5954-19795 GCA_033124195.1 Coracias cyanogaster
TCGCTATAAGGTCTCCTCAGAGCCTTCTCTTCTCCAGGTTAAAAGAGCCATTTTTATCCCATTTTTAGCCTAGAAGATTTTCCTACTAGTTTTTCTCAGAGTATCTACTGAGAACCAGCAGTTTTGGATGTCCCTGAAATGCCTCCTGCCAGCCACTGTGTGAGTGGAGCTGTACCTCAGGCTCGTCTGTCTGCTCAAGCAATTAAGAGCTGTCATTTTGCTTTTGCATTATGGAGTGGGGTTTTGTAATGAAACCAGTTCTGACAGTTCAGAGGAACACTTGGCACAGGTTCCCTATTTCTAAGTTTTCCACCCCTTCTGTCCACAGTTAAGATGTGATCAAAATCATAGCTGATTTAGTAATGTTTAAAATAAGTTGTTCCAAACCCAATTAAAATTTAGGGGAGTTTTCTATTGATTTTGGTAATTCATATTGTTATGGAGGAATGCTTTGCCAGCAGCTCAGATCAAAGTGGAAGATAGGAGAATATAAATGTGTTATTTTTTCTCAAGTCTTGGAGAAGGAGGAGGCCAGTATGTTGGTGCAGAGTATTTGAGCCTCTTGCAGCACGCACTCCCTTCTTGTGTCTTGAAATTAACCTTGCTGTCAGTCAGTCTTGCATTAGGTTTTCAGGTGTACGTGGGCTTGGGACTCACAGCAACAGTGGAATGGCCAAATCTTAACATGAGGTATGTATTTCCTTCACAAACAGGAAGTGGACTTCCTAACCTGTTCTAGAACCCCTTCCTCAGGCTACACACTCTCTTGAATCAAATATCAGAAGAGGTTTCTATCAATATGCTTAATTACTAATTAGGAAGAATGATTTATAGAAACATAATTAGACTGTGGTTCTTAAGCATGTAATCTCTTGTATCGCTACATTTCCCAGACTAATTGCCAGATGTGTGAAGGAGTCATTCTCCTTCTCCATGCAAATTTAACTCATGAAAATTTCACAGGGATGAGAAGAAAGGTGCAGAAAAACAGAGAGCTTTTGTCCTCCTACAGTCCCAAAGAGGGGTGACACTGTAACAGTTAGAGTCAGATAAATTTGTGGTAGTTTTTAAACTGTTTAACTTCAGGAGGAATGAAAGTTTCCAGAAAATTTCTTTTTTTTTTGCAGAACAAAAGTTTAGAGTGAGAAAAGTGTATTCAGTAGTTGCTTACGTATCAAAAGGGAGCTTTATTAGAGAATACTGGGTAATAGATTGAAATTTGGTCAGCACATTTAGTACTGCTATAGTTATGAAATAGTTATTCTATATTTGTAAGGCAAATTTCCTTTTTTTCAACTGTTATAGCTGACTTCCCTTACTTATGTTTCAACCTTTCTTATTCTTCCTCTCTGTTCCTGCCTGCTATACTTTTTTGCCTATAGGATTTCCAGTTCTGTTCAGGATTCTGCAGTTACCAAGAATTCATATTAGAAACAAATTAATACCACAATGTCAATATTTATGTAATTTTTTAGAAGACCTAAAGAAGGTAGAAAGAACTACTAAGAAAATGGTTGGAGTTTTTTTGCCATTTATCCAATAGTATAACCTGAAGAAACAGAAGTGATGTATTTCTGCAAATGGGGATTTTGTATTTTAGAATATGATAGACTTCAAAATGAGGAAAGTCTTTCAGCTCGCCAGCTGCTTTGAGGCATTCCTGTCAATTGACCTACCTAATCCATTAAAGTCTCTTCCTTAAATTTAAAGGACTGGAAATTGGATTTAACTTGCCCATGGCCAGCCACTTTTAATTACAGAAGACATGGCCTCAAAGCAAAACCTTGCCTTGGTATATAGCTCTTCAGGACCCAGATCAGGACAGCATGGTTCATCTCTGCTCATGAGGGATTCAGAACTGTCATTTTGATTTTCCTCACGATATTGCAGTAAGTGGGGACTAGAGTCCGTGGTGAATCCGTTGCTCAGCTGTGGTTGTTGGGGTAGTATCTTGCTTTGCCCTCGATCCTCTTCCCTTTTGGGAGGCGGCACGGACGCTTGCGCCCGGACCACGACATCAGCCCTGGATCCTAGCACATGCACATCTTGGTCTCATTTTGACAGTTTGTTATCAAGGGTTAATTGAGAGATGGCAGCACAGGGTGTGTGCTGCTCTGAAGAAAGCTCTAATGGTCCTACCACCAGGAGTTGGAGGTTAACTTTTTATCTTTTTTATAAATTTTTTTTATTTTCTTTTTTGGGGGGATATTTTTTTCCCAGATACCAGAAGAAAAAGTGATGATTACAATAAGAGAAATTGCAAGAGGTTTTCCATATCTAGGGACAGTGGTGACATCCCCATAAATCATGGGTAACCCTAACACAGACAGCCTTAAAGAGGCTTAGTTGTCATACATAGGTAGACTGTTCCCATTGTATTTATCTTTCACTCCACAGCTTACAGAAACCAAATTTCTGTCGTCAACAATTATTAATCATCCATTTACCCTGCTGAGACATCTAACAAAGCATCAAGTACAGAGTTTGAACATGGGAAAGAGGGAGAGAAAATGTAATCCAAATTTTCAAAAGTAAAGGGAAGAAAAATCTCCTGTAACATCTGTGCACCACATGTTCATAAATTACAGTGGTCCTGTGAACATTTCTTCTCTCATCTATATGTCACGCAGATTTAATGGTTCATCATTTAATGAAAAACAACATTATTATGCACCATGCTTAAAAGGAGGTGTGACCAGCTCTCCAGCAGCGCTGCTGCAAGCTGCTCTCCACTAAGGGCAAGCTGGCAATGGTTTAGCGTCTAGTATTGCCTCGGTCTTTGCATGCAAAGCTCCTTCTTCATGGCAAGACTGAGGGAAGCACTGCTGAACTGCACCTTGGGAGGCTGGGCCTGAAGGTGATAACCTTTGTCTCTCCAAGGAAATTAATGTTTTGTGCTTACACCACCAAAAAATGTAGGAATGTGAGGGCTCAGTGAGAAATACAGTGTTTAACTGGGAACACTGCCTTTCCATCAGCAGTGTGTTATAGAACAGGGTTTTTTTAGCTTGAATGCAAAAATGAACAAATTAAGTGTTGCACAGCATTTTAAAAAATTTTACAACATTTTTACACACCACTAAATTGCAGGTGTAATTCTAAATATGTGTGCTTCTACCTACTGAACCGAGGCGAGCCAATGGTGTATGAAGGAACACACAAACAACCAGGTTTGCTTTTGCCTTTTATTTCTGGTGAAATTTATCCATCTCTGCATCAAATCTATGTGCACCATGGAATCCCAGTTCTTGGGCTGACTTTTCATGCCCATAAGGAAAATCCAAGTGTTGTAAACATCTATTCCAAGATGTGGAGGAAAGCCATGTTTTAGATGCAAAGCTAGGAGAAGAGCGAGGGAGAGAGACAAGTCTGATGAAAAGAAATTACACTTTTATATTATTACTCATTCTTAAAATAGCGTTCTTCCCTGCCAAAATGATGACATCCTGAAGAAGAGAGTTTATGAACATAGAAGAGTTTTTCTCACATAGATATGGTTAATAATACAAAAAGAAAAAAAAAAAAAGAAAAAGTAAAAAGAAGACATGGTTTCCAAGATATAAGAAGAAAAAGGAAAATCTTCAGGAAACATACTTACAATAAACAAATTGGAGACTACAAGCATTCCAGGAGTAGTGTGCTAAGCACACTGGCACCATTTAGACTTCTTATGGCCTAAAGCATTTAAACTTAACTTCAGTTGTAATATACAACTTTAGAATCTTGATCAAGAAAAATGTGGCTTGGAAATGGTTTCCAGCGTGAGAAATTTCCATTGTTTTTCTTTATATGCAGATGATAGTTCTGATTTCAGGAATGGGATAAAAGATGTAAGGGGCCGCAAACCCAATTTGAAGTGTTTCAGATTGCTACACCAAAGAAAAGCACATGGACTTAAGTCCATTTAAGTCTTCATTTAACTGCTTAAGTCTGCTTAAGTCTTCATTTAACAAAGTGCTTAAGCACAAGCATATTGATTGATTGATTGATTTAGAACTACGGTAAAATTTAGCAGGAAATTTTGTTGCAATGATGCAATCCTAGCAGGGGATTGATTTCTATGTAACCAAATTACTTTGTTAAATGAAAGCCTCATATTTCTCTTGTGAACTCTTGAGACAGCTACTGAATTTTAGACCAGGCCATTAAACGCAGTGCAGAGCAGGCAGTGCTCTGCCTGCAGGGAAGGTGACTTTCCCCAGCTGACTTCTCTAAAGGAGGTCTGAACTTGCCAGGGAATTCAACTGGGTTCTGTGTGTAATGAATTATCAAAGCGACCAAAACCCGTGGATCTGCATGGGGGCCACCAGGTGATGGGCTAACTCCCCAAACTGGGTGAAAAATAAGAGTTGGATCTGGGAACCAATTTGTTGGAAATTGCCTTTGTCTTCAGCTGCATTGGAATAACTGGAATAATTCTAGTTACTCCAAGTGCATGTGCGTAATTCATTTTTGCACAGAAATTAAGAAAGATTGTGAAGCCAGAGTGCCTTAGCATCCCAGTTTTCAGATTTAAAGATCATTGTAACTTTCAGGACAGGTAATAATATTTTTTATTCATCTTTTTTTTTTCAAATTTAGAAAAGATAGTGGCCATGCTTCCATAATGAGCAAAGTGAGATTGTGGTGTTTCTGTTTTCATAGCAGGAACAGTTTTCCTGGCTTTCCCTTTCCCCTGTTCTGTTGACAGGTGCACTGGGATGCTGCTGTCTTGCAGACTCACTGTCTCCTCACCTTCCAAAGGCTCGACTCTCGTAGATGTCCTCTGAGTCTGCAAAGATAAACCAATTTTTTTTATCCCAGGAAAATGGAGATTAAAAATCAGCTCTGCAGTGAGCATGAAGAACTTCTGATTTATACTTAATTTGATCTAATCTAAAGCTTATTGAGTTTAGAAGAATCCTATTGGGTTCCTTTTGGCTTTATTTCAGGATGAGGGTTTGGGAAGTGAAGTTATATTGCATCCATGGGAACTTTGTATCTTTTCAGTTTTCATTCAGTTTCATTGAATCCTTTGTTTATCAACATGGGGTGATATGTTCCAAAAACAGTAAACAACTTACCCTTATGGAAATTATTCTTTTGGATTTGAGATGTAGGACATTTCAGGAAATTTGTTTTAAATTAGCATTATTGCTAAGTAAAAACATTTTCCAAGGGAAAAAAATACCTGAAAACTTTTCAAGATTTTAATTAAAATTGAATCATGGTTTGAACAGACAACTAGAAAATACAATCTGCAAAATTCAGTTTAATTCTTTTTGTTATTTAATTCCAGAAGTGCTTCAAGTTGTCAAGCATGAGATGAACAAACATTTCTTCATGAGGAGACTGCTTGCTAGGCAATGTCAGTGACCACAGACAGCAGTTGCAAAAGAGGCTTGGAGAATATGGGAGCTCCTGATACAGATACATTCTTTTCTCACGGAGGGAAAGTAGAGCCTATAGGAGCAGACCTATGGATAGGAACTGTGTGCTCAGGGAGCTGATTCCAGATAGGTAACAGAAGCTCATTGATGTGAGTGCATTGGAGAAAAAACAGAGTGGGAAAATAGATGCATTCGTGGATGTAGCTTTGTTCCTGCTTTTTAACTCTAGGTCCGAGAAGGAGTTTGTTTTGTGCTCGATCTTTGCAGTTTGTGACTGACAACATGGCAGACAATTCCTGCTGCTGCTGGACAACCCAGCCCTCTTCTCAGTGCCACGAGAAGGATGTGGCCATAATGAATTTACCATAAAGGAGACAGTGTGTATGAGGAAAACCAGCAGCAGCTCAGCTGTAGTTATGATTTTGTCGGTAGGGAACTGCGAGGATGCATCTTGTGTGGATAATATGGCTGAGGATACATTCCATGGCAAATCCTGAGTAGAGTCTTTGTGAAGCATGTACGCACTGTAACTGTGACCTACCTGTAAAATGGAGTTCTGAATATTATTTCAAATATTGCCTGCATTATAACTCCAGAGAAATTCATACCTATTGCAGTTCATGTCTCACGTGGCCTTTGCTCAAAAGCATTTTGAAGGGCTTTGTGGGCTGCAGCTGCTTAGTCCAGTCAGGAGAACGGGGCATCTCTTGGTCTGGGCTGTGCTGTGAAGACTGTGCGAGAGACTAAAAGACTACAGATGTAATCACAAGTGGCCAGATCAAAAAATAGGGTGCGAGAAGCATTTAGTGCACTCCTTTAAAAGGATAAAATGCTTCTCTGCAGCCGTGGAAATGAAAACAAGGATCAGATTAATACCTGAATGCTAGCATCCTAAGCTAAAATGCATAAAGAAATCAATGTTTCATTGCACCTCTGTAAAATGAGACAGGGAAATGAGTGATCGGTGCTGAGGTCTTGGTTTCTCAGTGAGGCAGAAACCAAAGATCCACTGAATGAAGTTAGAGCTTTAATTTTCCAGCATTGGAAACCAGCATTTTGGCATCTCCGTGGAATTTTGAGTTTGTTATTGTACCCCAAACAGGGAAAAGAAGTTTCCCAGATGAAATATAAGGAAGATTATTCACATTTCTGTATGTCTCACAAACCCCAGAAATACCAGATTGTAAGGTTTAGGAAAAAAGTTGAAACATTTCCCTCAATTTTATCTTACAATATTTTTCTTTTTTATACATTTTATAATATTTTGCAGGAAGTAAAATTAATAACATCGGTTTACAGGAATTCATATTTCTAGATAAATAATAAAAGATAAGTGGATGTTTGTATCTCCTAACTCTGGGATTAATAGTTAAGCTTATTTCTTGATTACTCCCTATAGAAGTGAGTAGAAATTTTTAACAAAAAGCAATTGATTGTGAAATACTGACTTTGTGGATTTCTTGTCCAATTGAACTTTTCCCAGATATGCCAATTTTAATGAAACAGCATTTAGCTCTGCATGGGTTTTAATAGACAAGCTTATTTCTCAAATTCTAAATAGAAACTGAAAAAAAAAAAAAATCCCCTTTTCCTTAGTCTTTTTAGGTAGTTTAGAAAATGTTAATTTACCTCTACCTGTTGTGATTTAACTGCTTGATCTTCCCATCAAAGCAACTGCAGCACTACTGTATCTGGCAGCGCTGCAGGTCGAGTGAGGACTGGTGGTGTAGAAGAATCACTGCGGGGTCTGGGGTGCCGGGGCCAGCGGGCTCAGCACACAGCACTGGGACAATTGCGTTTTCCATAAACACAAAACCTTTACCTGGGAAAGGTAAAACAACCAAAGAAAACAAAACTCAGATTTTGAAGATGCGTCATCCAGGACTTCTCCTGACTTCACTGTTAGTCCTGCATTTTTTGTTTACTTTTATTTAGATCTTCGGCTGATTTTAATGAAATGAAGCATTTTAATGAAATGTTTATAGCATATAAATATATCTACCTATGGGTTGCAGCAGCATCCCCGTTACTGTAATTGTATGTTTTTGAGAGCTGTAAGTGGTTGAGGTGTGTGAAGAAGGCTCAGGGGGAATGACAGAGGTGCCTGGGCCTGGAGTCTTGAATCTTGCAATTTAGTGAACATGTGTTAAATACAGTAATGGAGGAAAATCAGACTGGTTCCTACATCAGTCACATGCACGTTAGTTTTAAACGCTGGTGTCAGTACTTGCCAGGTGATGCTCTGGGAGCAGGGCTGTGGGAGACGCACCGGAGCAGTAGACAGGAGTCAAAGACTGCAGCTGTTGGGCTTTAGCTGGTACTTCTTGCTGGTGTTACCTCCCATGCATGGCTGGCTGCTTCCTCTCCCAGGGATGCTGGGTACGATGCTCGCCAAAGGAAATGAGTTTGCTCATTGGTGCGGTGTGTGGAGGAACATGCTGCAAGTGGGAGGAAGGTTTTGCTGAAATAAAAGATGTGTATGTGCAGATAATGTCTATTCTTGTATCTAATTCTTTCCCACAAAATAACAGTGGTAAGCGGTGGTAACTGAAGACAAAAAATAGAAGCCAATCTAAGGGAAGCAGCAAAGGTGATAAATAAACTCAATTTTGTATGAGAAGGTTATTATCCAGTTACTGTCACAGGATTGTTTTGCCTTGACAAAACGCTTTTCATGTCAGCTCTCTTTTTGTCTTGCCTTTCAGGTCAAGAAGATACTGGAGCTTGCCATGCACAGATTGTTACATTTATGGAATTCAGAATAAGGATATAAATGTAGGTAACATGATAAAAAAGTCAAGAAGGGGAGTGAGCAAAGACCAGCTCACAGGCCTTCACTGTGAAGGCGTGGGCACACGGATCAGAGGAGTGAATGAAGGCAGGCATGGCAAGAGGCTCCCTGGGGCCCACGGATATTCAGCACATGAATCCCTGAAAAGGCCATGATTTCTGCAGGAGAATACCTTCTTCCATTACTTTTTGCAGCAAATAAAGGAGTTGAAGAACATGGAATTGCTTGGTAGAAGACACATGGCTATGGTCCCAGGTACAGAAAGCAAGGTGCAAGTTTGGTATGACTTTTCCCTTACTTTTTAGGTTTGTGCCGAGGATTATTTAGCTAGTGAACAGAAAATAGGTGTAACAGAAAGAAAAGCAGAAGAGGCCACACCTAATGTCACAGAGTAAGACTTTTTTCTCATTGATCCTGTTGGATCCTAATCTTTATTCCAGACTTTGACTCTATGGCAAATAACCATATCAAGGGAAGAAAGATCTATGTGACTATAACACACAGGCAAAACTGTACACATCTGATGCATAAAAAGGACTCTGGAGTTTGAGGTCTACTAAATCATTTAGGTTATATTGCAATGTCATTTTTTTGGTTCATTTGTACAGGAAGAGAACGTATATTAAATATGATGACCACATATATAGGAAAATAATGATTTTATTAGTTAAGAAGGCCAGAAAGATATGTAATGCCCTAATATTCCTTTAATCTGCTTATCCAGTGCTAGGGTAATAAATATTTCTTCTTTAACTGGACTTCTAAATGAATGAAAGTCCCAGTAAATTAATGAGACCCTTCTTCCCACTTAATAAAGGTTAAGTTATCCAACGAAGACTAAAAATAATGATAGGTGACGTGAGGGGACAGTGAAATTATTAATTTCAAGTATTAAACAACTACAGTAGTTCATGTAAACTGTACCATAAACTGACTTTTTAAGCTTAAGACAACAATGAATTCAAAACAAATTTGTAGCATTTGCTCTGTTGAAAACTTGCAGTCAGGGGAAGGACTGAGTTAGCTGAATAAATAATACACCCATATCCCTTTAAAATATAATAACATTAATGCAAGATATCTTCATATTGACCTGCTGCCAAACAATCACGATGACTTACTTTTTTTAGTGTAAAGAGTAGGATTTTAAAACATCAGCTGACATTATTTTTCTTTATTGCAGGGTTGGGTTGGACTGTGCTGACTTACTATATGTGGACATTAAATATACAGTTCAAATACCCTGAAAAGAGATGTAAAAGCTTTCCAGACTTCCCAGCTTTCAAAAATTCCCATCTCTCGTTAAGGACATGCTAAAGCACACTTCTAATGAATAGCCCTGAGTGATTTTTTTTTTTTTTTTTTGTCAAGATTTTCTTAGAAAAATGAATTAGTAGAAAATTTGGCCAAACTTTTCAGTAACCTGTATTTTTTTACATTTAACCTTTAATGTAAATTTGATGTTGAACAGCAGTTCTATCCCATACTGCCTGTGTGCTTTTCAGTTGCATCTTGCTTCCTGTTGTTGTGGTATAGATACTGGACACCAAACCATGGAGCTACCAGATGCTGTGTAACCTGTTTAGGAGAGGTGAGCTGATTCCCCTGGTTTCACAGGTTCCTCAAAAAGACATCTGAAAAGGCTTTCTGTCACCGGCACAGAGGCCAGAGGCAGGCTTCCCAAGGTCTCTCTCATGGCTAGAGAGATGATCCAGAGGTTTTCCCATGCAGGAATTCATGGTGGGGGCAGAGATTTGAGAATTTAATAGGAAGGAGTTGCCAGCCTGGCTCCTGAGCAAGGAGCAGGTGGCACGTTAGGCATGAATGCTTGCCTCTAGTGGTGCCATGCAGTGACACATCCGTGTCCCTCAGAGCATGGGGGGCACAGAGGAGAACTGTAGGAGGAAACACCTGCACATGCCTTCAAGCTGTACTTTGCACCAAGCCACAAGGAGCTGTCAGTGGCTTTGCGATGCATTCAGTGGATGCTGTGTACTCACAAATATTGCTGCTGTCTGTGCTGGGTTTAATTTGGGGGGGGATTGAAAGAAAGTACCTTGGGAAGGATTGTATGAGGAGAAGATACATAAACCTTTCTTCCTGAGTCAAATCTGTTATTTCACAAATGTGGAACACATTTAGTCTGGCATCCCATTTGATTTGTTTACTGCTTTGGTGTCACACATTTGCAGAAGCTTTCCAAACACAGATATTTCTCTCATCTGGCCTGGCTCTGTCTTCTGCACAGAAACCCCAGTATAGGTGGGTGGAGTACATGTCCAAGGTGTTTGAGTGGGCCTTGAAAGGGAACACAGTGAACTTTTGGAATAATCTGAGCTGTACTTTCAGGCTTGCCCATGGTTCAAGGATAGAAATTACAGGATTTGTTTGGGAAATGTTAGACAATATCAGCTATCAGCCCTTACCTGGGTTGTGTGCAGCTTGCTCATCCGGACCTGGATGTGGAATATTACAGCACTGTTATGAATTAGTCTGTCTGTGTGCTTTGGAAAGTATGCAGTATGGCTCTTTTTCAAGCATCACTTTTGTTATAAAAATCAGTGGCTCCTACAGTGACCTGAAACTAGTCAGGTAGGATTTATAAGAGCAAAGAATTTCACAGATGGCTGATTTGTTACTTCTTTGTGGTATGTGCAACTAGTTCTGTGTTTCAAACAATTATTTTCCCCTTGTGTTCTAGTTTTTCATACAACTGTAATTCCCAGTTTAGGTAGGATGTATTTCAGTCCAATCAAACTGAAAGAAGGAACAAACCCATCCTCTCAGCCCAGCCGTTTTCCAGCCAGGGCCCCCTCCCTGGTGTCTCCCTTCTAACTACTTCCTCAGCTGCCCTTGCCCTTTTCAAATATGCTGAGGAATTAAGTAAGTACTAGCTCTACTGCCCTTGCCTCCCGCCAGAAGAGTTGGGCAATCTAAAAAGGGTACTTTTTTTCCACATATACTCTGAGGTTCAGTGTATAGACCCTGTCGTACTGTAGTCTTTCAGAAATTCATTGCCTTCACTGAAATGCCTGTGTAATGGCGCAGAAGAAGACACTTTTCCCCAGAAGCAGTTGCCTAGCATGCATCATTCTTGGCAGTATCTGCAAATAAACTTCTTGTAATTGATTTAATAATTTTCAAATAAAAAAATTATGATAGCTGTGGACAGCTATAAATAACAGAAATGAAACACGTTATTTGTGCTGTGCCTTCACATGCACTTGTTTAGCTCTTTTTTGCTGTTAAGTTAAAACATCTGTTTCTATGGAAGTGGAGCATTCCATGCAACAAACAGCACTGGAAGTGACCCACATATTAAATGACAACATTTGACAAATTCTAGCAGTTGATTACTGGGGAGGAGTAGACTGTGGTTATAATCAGAGTAAACCAAAAAAATGTGTACCTTTATAAACCTAGAGTTCAAATGAAACATCTGTACTAAATCATGTTTGTAGAACAGCACCATAGCCAACTACCAGACCATATGATAATGGGGTGTTTTTAACAATCCTTATTTCCATTGTCATCCTCCAAATCAGATCCAGACTGTGCCCACTGGCATGACTTCTGCTGGAAACCAATTGGGATCGTGTCAGGCTACAGTGGATGCTGTCAGCTTAGATACAGAGACCCGTAAAAAGTTAGTGATTCCAATACTTCATGGAGATTATAAGCGCACATAGAAATGCAGGTGAATATTAGGGTGCTTTGTAGGCTACAGTCTTTTCCAGGCATATTTTAACCAAGGATTACACCCTGGAAAAGGTGGATATGTGGCAGTAGCTGTGGAATCTATTCTTAAGGAAATGTGAATGTATACCAAGAAACGGAATTGGAATAGCAGCAGCAGGTCAGCTGGTGATAAACCGGGAGTGCTCAGGCTGGCACCAAACCCAGGCTTGGCAGCTCACTTAAACATAATTCTCTGAGTCTGTGAAACTGGTATACAAAGTCAAGAAAGTACAATTTTCTTTGAGTGCTTCCTGTTGCTGTTAAGTGGATACAAAGCAAAAGAAAACTAGTTCATCTCTTTATATAGATTCTTAAACTCATATTCATTAGTAGCATCTGAACACACAAATCTTCTTATTACTGCAGAATGTTCCCTGAATTAATTCTAAAATGCCCAAACTTTGTATTAGCTTGACGTAGTCACTACAATCTTTCATAAACAAAAAAAGGCAAACCTACCCTGCAACTACATGGTTAGTTTTAGATTGTCTATAATTAAAGAGTTGCTGTGGTATTAGGAAAACCTGTTCAGAATTTTGGCCAACATGAGTGATAGTCAATAAAAACTGAAATATTGGAAGAGTCACATATTATTTGAGTGACACTCAAGAAATAGTAGTTAATTGGCACATGGAAGGTTCTCACTCTGAACAAGTAGATGAGTGCTGTTTGGCAGGAATAAAAGGACAGGCTACTTTAACAGGGAATAAAAAAAATATGAGTGGTGGTATCTACATTTACATTTATTGGTTAGCAGGACATACCTAAAATCCTATAATAATCAAATTATCTCATTACTAGAGCTAACCTTGCAGGGCATTATGTCCATGAGGAGTTAATGCCCTTCTTATTTAAGAGGAAGGAACAAGTTTTTAAGAAAACACACAAGTTGTGCAATTAAGAGGTAGGGAAAGATCTACACAGTATTCATTTAAAATATAATTTTGATGGATTTTGGTGATCTGATACTTTGTTTTAAACATTCTAATTATGTTTGCAAACAGTGTATAAGAGGCTTAAATACTTAGACCACTGCCACAGTAGAAATTGTAACTGGTAGGTTACTGAATTCAAGAATAACAACATACAAGTGGACAACCAGTGCAACCAGCGTGCTTAAATATACAAGAAAATATGAAATAAAAAGCTGAATTACTCTGAGATAGATACATAGATACATAACGGGAGGGTGGTGGGGTGGGGTTGGGGAATGTTAAAGCTCAAAAGACTTATATTTTATTAAAACTTTTTCATAGATTTGTAAATGTTATGGTCCCAAGGGACTATTAGATCATCTGGCCTGACTTGATTTTGTATGGAAGCAATGCCTAGAGAGTCCTCTAACAGGGCTCTTCCTCAATTTATTTGATACTATCTAACAACATACAGTGGTATTACACAAAATGAAACGCTTCGTCATATATTGCCTTAATGAAATAATTCTTCCAATATATTTCTTGAATACCCAATTCTATGATCATGTTTATTTCAAAATCCAATGCAAAACTCAATTCCTAGTATTTACCTGAGTTTCAGTTCAAGTTTTTTTGCTTCTGGTGTCATAGCATCTGACAAATAAAATCACTTGATTGGGACCATCTAAATTTTCCTTCTTTGTTGGCCTCTTTCAGTGTCAGGCCATCAGTGTATATTTCAGTATATTACTTTCTGAGTCATTTATAATGGCACAGATGAGCTGTTGTATAAAGTTGAAAAAATATCTCTGAACCTGCCAACATCAGTGTCTAGTTTCTTAAGACTAACCTTTTGGTTTGGAAGATTTTTACAATGGTTGTATGTCTGACTAATGAAAGTTGTCAGCTTAATCTGCCTCATCAAATACACTACTAACTAAAATTCTACTTTTATTTAGGAAAAGTGTTAGTAATTGATGAACTAATTGCAAATTCTATATAAAGGTGGTTGCAGAGGGTCTCTTTACA
>JAVSBS010019772.1:0-13465 GCA_033124195.1 Coracias cyanogaster
TTCTAGCTGAGCTTTTGCCTCTCTCATGTTCTTTCTACATGACCTAACTAAATCCCTGTATTCTTCTTGAGTAGCCTACCCCATCTTCCAGAGGTGGTAGACTCTCCTCTTTCTCCTAAGTTTCAGCAAAAGCTCCCTGTTCAACCAGGCTGGTCTTTTCCCCTGCCGGTTCTTCTTGTGGCACACGGGGACAGTCTGCTCCTGTGCCTTTAAAACTTCCTTCTTGAGCAAGGTCTAGCCTTCCTGGGCCCCTTTGCCTCTTAGGACCGTCTCCCAAGGAACTTTCTCAACCAGCATCCTAAATAGGCCAAAGTCTGCCCTTCAGAACGCCATGGTATTGGTTTTGCTGTCCCTTCTCCTTACTTTGCCAAGAATTGAGAACTTTATCATTTCATGGTTGCTAAGCCCAAGATGGCCTTTGATCACCACATCTCCCACTAGTTCTTCTCTGTTAGTAAAGAGCAGATCTAGGAAGGCACCATCCCTGGTGGTCTCACTTACCAACTGAGTCAGGAATTTGTTTTCTATACACTCCAGGAACTTCCTGGACTGTTCCCTCTCTGCTGTGTTATATTTCCAGCACAGGTCTGGTAAGTTGAAGTCCCCCATGAGAACACTGGTTGCTGATTTTGAGGTTTCAACCAACTGTCTGTAGAGCTCTTCATCAACCTCTTCATCCTGGTTGGGTGGTCTGTAACAGACACCCAACAGGATATCTGCCTCACTGGTCCGCCTCCTCACCCTTACCCATAAACATTCAACTGCTCCATCCCAGTTGCTGACTTCTTACACCATCAAAACACTCTCTAACATAAAGAGCCACCCCACCACCTTTTTTACCTTTCCTATTCCATTTGAAGAGCTTATAGTCATCCATTACAGCACTCCAGTCATGAGAGTCATCCCACCACATTTCCACAACGGTGACTACATCATAGCCCTTGTGTTACACAATGGCTTCCAGCTCCTCTTGTTTGTTGCCCATGCTGCATGCACTAGTGTAAATGCTCTTGAGCCAGGCTGTCGAATTCCCTTCCAAGAGTGGCCTGCCACCCTTGGGCTCAACTCTAGCGAGCCTGTTTTTATCCCCTTCCTGCTTCAAACCTAGTTTACAGCCCTTTCCATGAGCCCAACTCACACATGAGGATCCTTTTCCCCCTCTGGGACAGATGAACTCCATCTGTCATCAGCAGACCCTGTGTAGCGTAGAGCTGCCCATGATCAAAGAATCCAAAGTTTTGTCTGTGACACCAGCCTCTAAGCGACATGTTAATCAAATGGGTTTTCCCCCTTGTTTCCGTATACTTCCCTGCTACTGAGGGGATTGAGGAGAGCAATCTCCCCAGTGCCCTAAAGTCCTTTTCAATTGCTTTTAAACTTGTCACTGCAGCTTCATCACTACCAGCCTGAATAACCAGCAGTGGATAATAGTTTGATGGCCATATCAGTCTGGAAAGTTTATGAGTAATGTCCCTAACCTGGGCCCCAGGCATGCAGCAGACTTCCTTGTGGTGCAGGTCTGGTCAACATATGGGGCCCTCCATTCCCCTCGGAAGGGAATCACAATATTGCCTCAAACACATGGAGAGAAATGAACCTAGAGTTTTCTTGTCTCTTTATCAGTAGCAGAAGGGCCCAGGCATAATCAAAGAAAGCTCTATCATATCTGGACAGTTTAGCCCAGTAGATGGAAAAACACCTGTTTAACAGAAAAAAAAAAAAGAAAAAAAAAGAAAAAAATTATGATCTAAAGCTTCTGTTCTGGGAAGGTGTTGACACAGCTGGAGGTTAGCAGTACATGCACTGCAAACGCTGAAGCTGTCCCAAGGAATAGGATGCCCCCCACCTTGGTTGCTCACCTTTACATGTATGGACTCCTTTGTGAATTTTCTCACAATCCTGAGGTTGTAATGGCTCCCCTCCCTACAAGGTCCTTATCACCCATATTTGTTAAAAATGCTGGGCATGTTTGTCATATCTCTTTTTTCAGGGAAAGAGCTGGCATACTCTTTTTCTATCAAGGAGCAAAAGACTTCCTTCATTAAAGGAAAATTACTTGAAACTTGTCTCTATTGTTTTACAAAAGAGATCTCGCTGAAATAGGGAACTGGGGTTTATATATGCTTAAAAACTTAGTGAATACATATAGCTTAAGGTTAAGTTAGTAACCTGAAGTAGAAACATTACTACTGTCAATGGATTGTTCTTTTTGTTAAAATGTTGTTTGTTTGTTTTTTGTTCAAGGTTTCCTGTAAATATGTGGTAGTTTAGTGAAGCTGCAGTGATTCAGTCTCAGCCGGCACCTGAGCCACGTGGCTGCCACACAGTTGCTGCTGCTGTCCCTCCACCGTTGACAGAGAAGAAAGTTTCAAAATGCCTTTTTGAGTTGAGATAAGGAGAGTTTAATACAGAAAAACATAAGAAACAATCACAGTAACAACAGCAATAACAACAGTAGGAAAGAAATCTACAAATTAGCCATACCACATAGACAAAGAGATTGTCCCGAGTGGATCGATCGCAGACTGTGAGTCGCCCCCCTGGAAACGGAACTGGCCCTGGGGTATGATGTTAGCGTGGTATAGAATAGCCTGGCTGCACCAAATTAACTCTGTCCTGGCTGAACCAGGACAAAATATTACAGCATGAAAGATAACATCCAAAAAAAGGAAAGGTATATGCAGTTTTCTCTGTCATTTACATTATGTAGATTAGTTGTTTATGTAAAGATGTGAAAAAACCTGTGACCCATTTGAAGAGATGAAAGAAATGGTTGTAGAATACACACAAGTTATTGTAGAAAAATACTACAATAAGCCACTGAAACATTGAAGTTATTTCTAAATCTTCAGTGTAAAGGTGAAAGCATTTAAATGCCTTAAGGAAATCAATGATTGCTCTGACTCTCAGATGAAACACTGATTTGCTATATCGTCATTTTGGTTGCTGGCTTTTTCTTTTCATTATTCTCTTGGCAATATATGAAATTGCTGCATTTTAACATATGTGAAATGTATGTTACATACACAACAGGGGTGATGTCTTTAAGGGTACAGCCACGCTACTAAATAAAAGAAGGCTGGGATGAAGTTCACCTCCTTGATTGTCATCACCAGTAGCTGACTCCCTGGCTCTTTGTTAGAGTGCCCCAACCAGCCTTTTCTAAAACAAAGCTCACGTGTACTTCTGGGAATAGCTCATAATGAGGCCTGCTCTCCAAAAGAGTTTCAGTAAAACTGCACCAGGCTTATCCTTCTTCCTTCCACTTAGTCTTCTTATGAGGTTCTAACCCTCAGAAACATGTTCACATAACCTCATGTCATAAAAACATTATCTTGGGGGGTCTAGCATGCCTTGTGTTATTTCCTACGTAAATGGAAACCAAACCAAACTGATTGTTACATCATTGGCATATCACCCACATAGAACCAAGGCCAAATGCTGTACAGTGTAGATGTGGCCACTATGCACTGAAAGACAGAGTCTGCATTCTTTGTGAAGGTAAGGTAGACTTGCTATATATTGCTCATCCTTGGATTACAGATCTACCCCTGGAGGCGTTTCATTTAGAAGTATAGAGTCCAATATTTTCTCAAAGAATACAAAAGATCTTCCAGTAAAATGCACTTTGTTTACTAAGATCTAGCTTCTTATTCTATTACTTAGAAAAGCCTATTGAAAACTTTTATTTGAATGAAAATTAATATTTTTTTGTATTCTAAAAATAAATATATATTTTAAACCTAACTAAACTGCCAAGTCTAAAATGTTTTTATGAGATGAAAGTCTAAGGAATGTCTCAGATGGTAAAAGGCTATTGCAGTTTTTGAAAGCACCGCTTTGGTTGATACAGCAGTATGATGTATTATAACATGTACTTGGTGAAGTTGTGGGAGAGGAGTTTGGACAAAGAACACAAAGTTTCCATGCTCTATCACTGATGTTGGAACTTGATCATTTACATTACTATTGAGTGGTATTCCTTTACAGAAAATAGAGAAATAGTAAAATGGCTGTAGGAATAGCAAGTAGAGGGTAGTGCAGCAATGGTTAAAAATCTAGCATTAGAGCACCACCAAAAAAAAGGAATAAAAAAAAATCCCTTCAGTATGAAGTCCTTTAGTAACCCCTGACACCTAGTTAGTAAGTTGGAGTTAGGCAATTGCTTCTACTTTCTACCAGCTCTGAGAAATATGCTGTAATACTAGTCTAAGTATACAATGTCCATAGTGAGATCATTTTGGTTGTTGAGCATTTGGGAGGCACAAGGTAGTTCAGTGCCCATTAAAATGCTTATGAAAAATAGATAAAGCCTTTCAAACTTTAATAACATGCTATTTGATTTTGTCAGCAGATAACATTACGCACAAAGTATTGCATACCCAGTTTTAAGAGCCTGAAAGTCATCAGTCTAAGAATGGTTCCAGGAGATGTGGTGCTGGATAGCTACCTCCAGCACATATTGACAAGCTGCCAATTTTGAGGGCATAAGGAGGACACAAGCACCATAGCTTTACTTCAGTATGTGGAAAGGAGATAGATATTCTCATGAGGAGTGAATGAACAGGACAGGCATAGACTGGACCAAAATAGAAAATTATTGTACAGGCATATTCAGTAAGATCTAGTAAATGAGGCATTGCTATATGTTTGTAGCCTTCCTAATATGTTCTAGAGACAGCTTTATGCCAAAAGCTTCTAAACATCCACTAAAAAAAATAATACAAAAACCAACCAAACAAACAAAAAAGCCCCATGAATACATCCTAGATTCCTGGAGGTATGCTGTTGATTTTCTACTCAGGCTGTTTGCGTGGTGAGCACCTACTTGTAGGAGAGGAAATTTCAGGAAGTGCCTTGAGGAAAAATATCCTTTCAGCCAGATCATGAATAGAAAGTTAGGAACTGTGTCAGTCATCAGAATTTCTTTACCAGATAGGATTGAAAAAAATAAGTCACAGCTTCCCTTTTCTTTCCCTTTTCCTTGAATTTGTCCTTAACACCTGCAAAAGGAATAATTACACTCTTTGCCATTCCAGGAATATTCACAGAAGCACCACTAACTACGTGGTTAGATATTTCTGTGTGATATTGTTGTAAACCTGATGTGGTCCTTTTGCACTCAACATAACAGCATTGCTCTTGTCCTCTGCCTGCCCCACACTGTTCCTTTGATGACTGGCAGAGCAGTGGTAAGGTGATCTACTAGTTTGTTGCACATGTCTTCTAACAAGTCAGCAAGCAGACACTCTTACTTATTCTCATTCATTGCTTTGACCTCAATCCTGGTTGCAGTGTTTAATACGATATATTTATTCATAAGGCCCTAAACTAACAATATCAAGTTTAGTTTGGACTGCCCATGAGACACAGAAAAGAAGTGCTGATATGTTATTGCTAAGGGCAATGGGCAGCTTACTCTGCATTAGATTCGCATGGTGCATTTATTAATCTCTAAGCATTTTTATAGTAACTGTAATTGTAACACCTGGGCAATATATATGCACTATAAAAACGTTGATAACTGTCCATTAGGACAATTAATTCTTTGTCTAGCTTCTGGTTTAATTGAGACATTGTGCCTATGACTGTGATACTGTTTTTAATTTAAGGCTTGCAGTTGGGAAAAGCCAACTCTCACAGCTGTGAAATTACATGGGTAGATACTGGAAGCTGGAGGCTAAGTCTAAGCAGGGAGGGGATAGAGAGTATCATAGTAGAAGCAGTTACAACATAGTTTTAGATTGTATTTTTAATTTGTTTTAATGACACTGGGCAAATTTTATTTTATGACCAGTAATTAGGATAGAAAATTGAGCTTAAAAGGGGCTGGAACAAATCAAGGTTGAATTTGGTTAATAGTTCTGGTCAGAACAAAGATGGGTGAGGAATTTAAAAAATGTCAAAACATATCATTTTAACCTTTCTGAAATGAAATATTTCATTTTAGAAATGCCAAACCATTTCATTTTGACATTTGTAAAAGGAAACCGACTTTTTGTTTCAAAATGGTATTTTTTTCCTTAAAAATTGACCTACATTGTTTAAATAGTATGAAACCGAGGTAAAATAATTCAAGAACACTTTGAGCTGAATAAAAATCGTAATTTTTCAGAAACATTGAAATGAATCCCATTTTTCTTGCCATTACTTTTCTTTATGTGTTTTCTTCCATCATTGTTGCTGGTATTATTATCATTTTTATTTGTTTTCATACTGAAGTTTTTCTCCTTCCCTCTATTTTGCACTAAACTGAACAATCTGTGGCATGCTGTATTATAATTTGGTTTGAGATTTTTCTTGGGGAGTTTTTTTTCCCTCCAGTTTCTTTGCTTTTCTTGTTGTTTGCTCTGTATTTTTGTTTTTACCTATCATGGATTTCTAAATTCATATTCAAAAAGCAGCAGAAGACTGATGCTCTAACCTTAGGACAGTGCTGCAGCAGAAGTATTAGATGCATGGTCCAGTCAAGGAAAACATGTGGGAACTACATCAGAAGAAACTACAGATAAACATTTGAGCTGCTTCATCTCAGGTCCTGCAATGTGGTTGTTAAATTTGAAACTGATTTCTGGGCATTTCCCAATCAATTAAAAGACCACAACAGCCACGAAGTAGAGAAGAATGTTTAACACTTCTGTCATTAATGGGCCTTTGCCAACAGTCATCTTTAGTACAGTCTTGGAAATGGTTCTTTTAAGGAATTAGATTTCTTCTTGTGATTTTGAAGTAGACCCTAATATAGAAATACTTGAAGTGCCAAGCAGTGAATGAACCTAGATTGAAACTGGTTCCTAAACTATATCTAAAAATGCACCTGCACATAGTTTAGTTCAGTAAATTCACTTGGAATGAAGAGCAATATTGAGATTGATACGCACTCTTCTGCATTTTCTAGCACTTGTTTTTATGAGAGTACTCTTCTGATGTTCCAGTTAGGTTTGGTATTGTGTGGTGCACAACATACTGTCAATTGAAGCAACATTGATACCATTGGTCTTCTTGGCCAAAAGAGCATACTGCATGCTTAACCTGTTGTCTACCAGGACTCCTAGATCCTTCTTGGCAGAGCTGCTTTCCAGCAGATCAACCCCTAACCTCTAATGGTTCATGGGGTTTTTCCTCCCCAGGTGCAGGACTCTACACTTACCCTTATTGTACTTCATTAGTTTTCCTTCTGCTGAGCTCTCCAGCCTGTCCAGGTCTCACTGAATGGCAGCACAGCCTTCTGTCGTGTCAGCCACTCCTTCCAGTTTTGTATCATCAGTAAATTTGCTGAGGGAATGCTCTGTCCCTTCACCCAGGTCATTGATGAGTATGTTGAACAAGACTGGACCCACTACTGACCCCCTGAGGTACACTGCTAGCTACAACCCTTTAACTAGACTGTACCACTGATCATAACCTTCTAAGCTCTGTCATTCATTCAGTTCTCAATTCACCTCACTGTCCACTCATGTAACCTACACTTCCTGAGCTTCCTGTGAAGAAGTTATGGGAGACAGTGTCAAAAGCCTTGCTGAAGTCAAGGTAGACAACATCCGCTGCTCTCCCCTCATCAACCCAGCTAGTCACATCATCATAGAAGGCTATCAGACTAGTTAAGCATGATTTTGCCCTGGTGAGTCCATCCTGACTTCTCCTAATATCCTTCTTTTCCTCGGCATGCTTAGAGATTACTACCAGAATGAGTTGTTCTATCACCTTTCCAGAGATGGAGGTGAGCCTGAGTGGCCTGTAATTTCCTGGGTCCTCCTTCTTGCCCTTTTTGAAAACTGAAGTGACACTGGCTTCCTTCAGCCCTCAGGCACCTCTTCTGTTCTCTCCTCCTCTCCAGGACCTTTCAAAGACTATGGAGAGTGGCATAGCAACAACATCAACCTGCTCCACTTGTGGGTGGATCCCGTCAGGGCCCATGGATTTTTGGGTGTCCAGTTTGACTAAATAACATCTAACCCAATCCTCATCAACAAAGGAAGAGTCTTCCTTCCACCAGACTCTCTCTCCTACCTTAAGGGACTGAGATTCCTGTTGGTTTTAACAATAAACATTGAAGCAAAGGAGACTCCACCTTCTCTGTACTGTCTGTCACCAGGGCACTCACCTCATTCAGCAGTGGGCCCACAATTTCCCTAGTCTTTCTTTTTCTACTGATATACTTCAAGAAGCCCTTCTTGTCTTTTGCATTATTTGCCAGATTTAATTGCGAGAGGGCCTTAGACTTTGTTGTTTCATCCCAGCATACTCTGGCAACATTCCTGTATTCCTCCTAATTGGCCAGTCCCTTTTTCCACATACTATAAACTTCTTTCTTCCATCTGCGTTTTTCCATAAGCTCCTTGTTCATCCATGCAGTACTCTTGCCTCCTCTACTTGACTTTTTCCTCACAGGAATGCACCTATCTTGAGCTGGGAGGAAGTGGTGCTTGAATATTAATCAGCTCTCTTGGGCCTCCCCACCTTCTAGAGTCCTAACCCTTGGGATTATTCCCAGTAGGTCTTTGAAGAGGTCAAAGTCAGCTCTCCAATACATACCTAATCTCCAACAGACCTAATCTGTCCTCCAGGAACCTATTTATAATAATCTCTGAGACACAAAAGACACAATAGTCTCTGAAGTTTAAGGAAGTGTAGAACACATTCCACTTCTGTTGTGCTACCTCTTGTAAATATTTCTGCAGAAACCAGAGCTGTAGTCCCAGGGAAGCTAGCCAGTTACATGAAGATTACTGGAAACTGGGAGAATTTTGTTCCAGATCACACTCCAAATCTAGGTGACTCAAAGACAGCAACAATTAAAGCCAGAGGCACATATTCAAGAGCTTCATTTTAGCAAAATGGTAGGCAGTGATAACAGTCTTTAGATACACTATTCATAAACTGTAGAGGTTTTGAAAGAATCCACATGAATGGCAAGAGATTCTTATAGTTACTCATACAGTTTATGAGTTCATGGTATTTAATCACACTAGAGAATACAGATGTGATGTTTCTTGCAATGGTTTACATGGAAACATTACTTATGGTGCTGTATTATGATAGTTGGCACTTAACATTGGCACTTATCTTCAGCTGCCAGGAGAGTGTAATTTTGTTCTTAGAAATTTTGTTGATCCTCTGATTATGAAGAAAAATTGAATAAAATGACTGAAGCTTAACCAATGGGCTCATAATCCCAAAAGCAAATAAAACTAAGGCAGCATGTTAGATCAGATAAAATATCTTGTTGGATGACCTATGGAAGGACACTGGAATTTCGCAGAAGTCATGGGCTATTTGATGCTTTAAGTGCCTACAGCAAGACAAGAATCACTGTGCAAATCACTTGCCTTGTAAACACTTTTGCAGTTATATGCTAAAGTTCGTCAATTCTGTACAGACTATAATATACTTCCAACTCCACCTACACCAGAGAATATAGTGAGAGAAAAGTAAGTAAAGATTTGCAAGAGAATACAGAAACTTATAAAACCCATGTGTTTGTTCTGATCTATAGTACATAATTCCTAGCTTAAGATAAGAACATCTCAGAGGTTTTTGGCTTGATATACAGCAGTAATGTTGAAGCTAAATTTCTTCAAAGGAGCTTCTGATGTGTGGAAGATCAAAAGTAGCATCCCAACAAGTTTTCAGTTAAATGAATTTGTCTTGGATATACCTATTTCTAAACCAGTAATCCAAAACCTGATGCAACTGAATGAGAAAAAGGATTTGTTTGGTGAACAGCAGAATTAATGAACTCTAATTTTCTATCCATTGTGTCTCATAGATAGGAGTCTTTAGGTCTAATCTTTTCATACACTTAAGGTATTTTAAATGATTCTATGCTGTAAACATATTTAAGTGTCTCATAATGGTTGAGTTGATGCTGCAGCCTTTTTCAAAGTGATGAGATTAATGCAGTGCCTACCCATTTTAAAAGAAAATTGTGAAGACCTAATGCTTTAATACTCATAGTTTTCTTTCAAACATGGTGTAATTTTCTAACAGTTATTAGATTTAATACAAATTTAATAAAGACCATCTTAGGATGTAGGATAACAATATTGGATGCTACTAATGCTGTTCACTGATAATAAACATATCCTGTTGTCTAAATAGGGCATATTGGAACATATTAAATACAGGAAGAAATAGATGTGAGCTGATATTTCTAAGCAAGGTAAATATCTGTGTAATGATTGCATTTCAGAATACTGAAAGAACTTGTAAAATTTTTTTCTGGAAACATTTCATGTCCATGATGATTTAGGATGTGATAAATCCAATGGAATGTAAATGGAAAAAAACCTTTCAACACTTATGGTAAGAAGATGGCTAGAAATGTTTGAGTGCAACTTTGGTGTCCATAATTTATAGACACTAAAAAAGGAGGAGGATAGAAACCAGTCACTTTTCCACCTTAAGATAACCTACAAAGTACATTCATAAAAAATAAGTAAAACAGGTATCACTAATCAGACTATGGTACATTGTGTTTTGTAGGCTATGGATTTTTTTGTAGTATATGACTATGAATATTTTAACTTTTGTAAGGTTTGAAGTAAATTTTATAGCTAAAATAATATTTTTATTCTTTTTTTTTAATGTTAGCCTTGCCCAGCACTCTAGAGCAAAAATTGAGATCAGCAAGAAATTGCTTACAAATCATCGTATTAAAAAATATGTTTATATACTTTACTTTTTAATTAGGAAATTTAATATAGAAAATATGAAAGAGAGGTGCTGAGGAAATAAAAGAATCAGTAGCCAATTAACTCTTAAACTGCCATTTAACTGTGAACAGCGGCTGATGAATGGTGAAATAATGATACAGCTACCCAAACTACAATTTCTGAGCTTTCCAAGATAAATATTATGGCAGTACTCAAAGATACAGCCTTTTTGTATTGACAGTAGTTATAGTTGTTGCAGTGCTCAATCATTTGCATTTTATATTCTTATTTTAAAAATATTAGTTTAAAAAGTATTAAAAAAACCCCCAAACTATGTTTTAAAATTAAAATTGAGCAGCAGTCCCCCTTTATAGTTACTGGCATATGTTTCCTCTCAGCATCCCCTGAGAATCCACTTAGGAAAGTAGTTAACACATTTATCTGTTTCACTTATTGGTTAGCCTGTAATAGCTGAGAAGTTCACTCTCTTCTCTGAATAGCCAGAGCTCTTCCTTATGGCTAATTTTAAATGTATATGAAGAGGTTTTTTAATTTTTGTTGGGTGGAGTTTTTTTACTTTTCATGTGTCTAACCGATATGTGTGGATATATACACTTGTAGGTATTATTATATATTCATATGTGTATGTAAATATACATGTGTTTGTGGCTAGATCTGTCTTTGAATGTAGTCTAGATAATGTGTAGGTGACGGTGTTTGTTTCAGAATTTATAATGTGAAGTATACCGTTAGCTTCATATGATTCCTAAGGCTGCCTGAGAGTAACTGAATAAATGAAAAAAATCTGTATCTTCCATGTAAATATTTTAGCATCAAGTATTTCATTTTGAGAGCACAAAGCTCTGAAGGTAATTTTCCCTCTGATAGCCATCACTCAAATATATCTCAAAATGGGAGATCCAAATATTAGTGAACAGAGAAATCTCTAGTCCATACTGAAAATTCTTGGGTAAGATCACACAGCTTTTAGTCAGCTGAACATAAATGCCTGATAACATTTTAGATGCCCTGGGATATCGTACTGCCTTGCATTTCAGAAGGATGAGTTTCTCCAGCCTTCTGTATGAAAGCCCCATGGACACCTATCTGGGACAAAATGGCTTATCTAGAATGGTATTAGACATCTAAGCCCAGATAACTAACCTGCTCTTGTTAGAGGTGCCTCAAAGCTCAAAATTGCCAGTCATCACTGTTAATTTGCTGCTGGTAAGTTCCTAATTCTCTTAAGACCCAGCTTGCAGGCAGATTTAGGAAGCTGCCAGTACTTGCCAGAGGGGAACCAACAAGAGCACAGCAGAAGCACAGACTACTCAAAAACCTTTATCCAGAGTGAAGTGGAGCAAGAAAAAGTCAGGCTTCTGGGTCAGGGGTGTTGGGCTGTGTCCATGCTAAGCAAGGTGAAAGGAACTTTTTTTGAGAAGCTGAGTGTTTCATGGACAAACTGGGAGAGATATCTGGCCTTAAATTTCTGAAGAACTGTGGAAGCAAAGAGGGAGGGAAAGGGAGCTGTCTTAAGTAGTGTAAATGCTTATCTTATTCTGTACAGCAGAAATGTAGACGATGGTGTGGACCATCCCTGCCACCTGTTTTTCACCTTAATCTACTATTCTTTCATTTATTTAATTTATGGAAAAGCACATAAAATGTAAAATAAATATTTGTGCTTGCTTCCCCAGGTATTTCCAAAATGTTAATTGAAAAACATGTTAGAGAATAATCTAGGAAACAAACTTTTGCACACAGAAGTCTCAAAAAAGAAAGCAGAGTAGGGAACACCACAAAAATAATTCTGTATATCTACTGAGTAATAGCACATTTTCATACACAACTTGTTTTTTATTTGATAGCTAGTACTGTAGTGGGGAAAAAGAAATCATAGCACACACATTACTCAAAATTGCAGGATATGCTAATGCCTTGTCTTTCCCTGATTTTGTGGATTCTGTTTCCTACCACCCTGAGTTTCTAAAATGTGCATATCTGTGTTCAGATCAGTAGCATAACAGGCCAAGCTCAGTCCTCAGGTGAGTTCTTGTAATTCAACAAGTTTTATTTGGGTTACGAATTACAACATGTCTTCTACTCTGTGCTGAGTAAGCAGATGTATTTTCTTCTCTCTCATGTGAAATAGTTTCCTGTCTGTTTTGTTGAAGAGTAAACTTTCTCAGGTACTCTTGTTTATGAATACATGTGGCAGCACAGTTCCCACCAACAACAGACATCTGCTATGTTATGGCTTCCAATACCTTTTACATGTCCCAGAGTATGACATTAATACAGATACACAAGAACTGATGATCTGCAGTTCTTAATTATTTTGTTGTTGTGCTCCATGTGGATGAATATGTTTAACTTCAAGCAGCAAATATTGAAAAGGTAATCTTAATATTGATTTGGGGATCTGTGGAGAAAGAAACCCCAATCATTTCTTGTTCTGTGCAGCATTGAAAAAGACAGACCTGTGATTTCTTATTAACTCAAGCATAGACAGAAATAACTTGCTCTTGCCTGCCTCTGTGTAAAATGCAGAATTATCATTGGTTTGGTCTGCATTGGTTCAATTACCTGATTTTCACTGTAAAAGTACACAAATGAACTTAAATTATTTGTATTATACAAAGGCTATGAAATCAAGCATAGCATGAAGTTAAGAAAGATTCAGGGGTGTCACGGTCCAGGCACAAGCATCTGTGCCGCCTCCCAAAAAGGAAGAGGATTGAGGGCAAGGCGAGATACTACCCCAACAAGCTCGTAGGCAACCACGGAGATTGATGAGTATTTAACAAGTT
>JAVSBS010019773.1:0-57231 GCA_033124195.1 Coracias cyanogaster
AAAAGAAAAGAAAAGAAAAGAAAAGAAAAGAAAAGAAAAGAAAAGAAAAGAAAAGAAAAGAAAAGAAAAGAAAAGAAGAAAATAATGTATATAAATAGCCTAAGTTATACAGAATAGCTACCATTCAAGGAGCTGTATAGACTTTAGTTTGGAAGAGGCAAATGAAAACCGCAAATGTCATGGAATATATGTATATAGTATAGTGTCACTATGAGAGTACGAAGCTGAACTGTGAACATGACAGGAAATCTTTTTCAAAGAGAAAATAATTAAACTGTAGAACTCATTGTAAGACTCTGCAGAGGCCAAAAATATAATTAAATTCAAGAAGTGATTAAGCACTATCTGAAGGAAAAGTCCATGAAGTGGTATTCAGCACAAAACAATGAATAACTGCTCCAGCTCCAGAGCACCCTCTGTTAAAAAAATGCCAGACATCTGGAGAAGAACATCGTTCTTTTTTTCCCTTGCTTATTTCTTATATTCAGTCTCTAGCCATATACTATGTTCCGCTGTCAGAAGTTAAGATACTGATCTACAAAGGGTTTAGTTTATCTCATTACATGGTCTGACATGTTATTAATCTGCAGCACTGTACCCCACAATAGTCATCCCTATGCCTATATACTTGAAGGTGTTTCATGGAATTAAAATGTATTTGGAACACCAATGGCTTTTGTCTCTTTTTTTTTTTTTGTGATAAATGGAGCATCATCTACTTCTGCTGTAGACAGAAACAACATTACCTCTCATTCACTAGCTGCATTCTGAAAACTAGTTGTCCAGGGCATATGAAATCTACCTCTCATTGACTCTTCATGTGGCCTGGAAAACTCAGATCTGAAGCTATAATCTGCCAGAGGAAATGCCATCGGCACCAAACTATAGGCTGAGGAAGAGATTAACTGAATCTCTTTTTCCTTCAAGTTTCTCTACTTTCTCTGGAATTCTTCCATACCTTCTATACCCTGAGAGAAGCCTTATCCACAGACATAAGTTAATAGCTCAGTCGTCAAGCTGCTGATTACATGGAGCTTGCTGGGTCTATTTTCAAGGATTGCTAATATATTTTACTCAACAGTTGATTAACGTTAAGTAAGCAATCATTAATTTGAACACAGGGTAGAATCCCTTAGTTTAGCCTTGAACGTGTTGATTAAGATACTCATCGTGAAAGGTCTGATTTGAGTACTCTCACAAGGAGGAGGATTCTCTGAATACTTGGAAACTCAGCTGGCTACTATCAGAAAGCTGTTCTGGGCTCTCGAATGCGATAAAAGGGTGCTTTCTGTTTTGAAACTTGGATGACAGAAACTAGAAACATCCCGGCATGTATTTGATTAGCATGAACATCACCTTTCATGCAGTAAGAAAATCAAATAAGAAATTCCTGTTATGATATTCTGCTACTGTTATGGGAGAGATAATTACAGATATCTTTTAACTTCAGTTAAGATATGAACCAGTTGATAATTAATATTAGAAGAAGGAAAAATAAAAATCTTAGTGATTCTACTCTCTGTCAATACTGAAGATCTTCCCTACAGCTTTTACGGGTTCAACAAATCTGTTTTATCTTAGTGCATTCATATCAGTATAATGGTGACGTTTTCATTACAAACATTATTTATCTATTTACTTAGAATGCACATGAGATGATAAAAACACATTATACTTTCAGAAATTCCTATTAACATTTGGCAAATCTTCCTTTAATTTTAATTCAATTTTACGTTATTTTATATTTAAAACAGGATATATGTGCTTTTTCTTCATATGCTCTTTAACTTTAATTTAGGGAAATTTTTAGGAAAAAATTTCCTGTGTAAAAAGATACCCTGATCTAATTGGTGTTGTCCAGTTCTACTATTGATATTGACTATTGTGAATACTAGACATAATTATGACCATAATTAAAATTTTAAATAAATAAACACTCTATATCAAAAGTCAAATTATAATAATTTGATTTTACTGAAGCAAGACAAATACACAGTGCACTAAGTCTTTGCATGAATAATACATGAGAATTTATGGGTGATTTGTGATTATCCTAATTTGAACAATCCGAAAGAATAAAGAGAAATACTGTAACTAGATTTCTGTGGGGAAGGGCGACAAGATTCAGATTACTGATCACTCCTTTTGCCCTGTCATTCCTACTTTGTACCTCTATGCTGAAAAAGTACCTCATAACAAAAGCTAGTTTCCCCCTTGGTTTCTTCTCTCACTTAATGCCTTTTTTTTTTTCATTTCTGTGTGTTTTTTTCCCAGCTCTTCGTAATTTTCTTTGAAGAAAAGCCATTCTCTTTAATGGAACTCCAAAAAAAAATGTTGTGGAAATAAATTTTCTTAAAGCATGAATCCTGGAGATAAACACAAGAGACATGTACAGATCTAATACCTGTAGATCAAGCAAAATAATTTGTGCTGACAGTTGCTTCCCTGATAGATATTTTGGATTCAAAATGCAAAATATTAAGGACCGTATATCCCAGATGCCAGCTTCTTCAGGTGAAGTTGGTACTTATATTTTTTAGCTCAGTCTTCACATCTATTAAGCCCACATCTAAATCCCCCAATTTTTCACAGGCTTATTTGTTGATCGCTTGCTTGAGAGACATCCAGGAAGATATTACATAAGGTGACCTTGTGAGAACTATTCCTTTCCCCTGCAATTAGAGGGAGTTTTGAGTGTGGTCTTCCAAGAAAAGCTAAAATCCCTTAGTTTGTGAGGCATTTTAGCTTTCATCATTCTCTCATTTCCATCCTCTTCAGGCCGGACAGTCCTCTGGTGTTCCAGCAGGAGTGTGAATCGAGCATGTGAACTGCAGGCAACTGCAGCAGAATCCATAACTTGATTATTTACGGTCATGTGAAAGAGGATAAAGCTCAAGTTATAGATTCAAATATATAGAGACTAAGATCACAGGAAGCAAGTCTGAGTATTCAAAGGAAGGCAGATATAGTGCAGAAGTAGTAAATCAAGAAAAAGACTAGGCACTGAAGAGAGCAGGACTAACTGGTATAGCAAGGGAGAGTATAAGACTGAAAAATGGACCTCCCACCTTCTTTTCTGGTGAAGAAAGACGTTCACCTTTATGCAGCTGCTGGAAATTAGATGGATAAGGACTCTCTAGCAATCCCTTGTAGAACACCTTTTATGAAGAGATAGTGATGTCAAGCAAAACCAGAATGTAGGTCATATAATGTCTCCTGTACCTTCTACCACTTTTTAAATTCCACTCTTCTCTGTGTATCAGTGTTCAGCAGCTTTATTCCAACCTCAGTGTCTATACCAGTATGTGACATCTCAAATAATACTGGAGTTTAGGCAACTAGTTTACAAATAGTTTGGTGAAGTTTTGTAAAGATATTTAGAGAAATAAACTGGGTCCATACTACCTGTACTTTTTTTAATTTACTGACTGAACTACATTGATCGCCATGGAAACTGAGACTTCCTAGCTTTGATACAGACTTAAATACAGGTGTCTTGATCTTAAGCTGCACAAGCAAAGCCAGCTATGAGAAAAGCTAGGGAAGACTAGGAAGTAGAGTTGAGGAATATGGGTGAGAAAAGAGGTTTCAGGACACATTGGGCTAGAAAGCAAATTGTGAGAAGTGAGCATGTAAGATCTCTGTATGATCTTGTTACTATAAACAATTTGCTTGAGTTCTGAAAGACTTCTGCATTGTCTGATTTGTATTACACAGTGAATCACCTAAATAACTGACAAAGGGACATTGTAATTCCAGAAAGACAGCTACTAGAGTCCTAAAGTGATAAAGAAGTGCCAACATTTGTTCTCTCATGAAGAAAATGCCTTATAAAAAGTTTTTACTTTGGTTCAAGAAACAAAAACTAGCAATTAAAGTAAATTTCTTTTAATGTCCTCACTTTGACATCCTGGTTCCTAGGGGGAATCTAAACAGAACATCTTCCTTGTTTCTGAGCCTTGCTAGGTAAATGAAAATACACACTAAAGCAAGAGAATGGTCAGTGTTGCATGATTTCTAGTGTTTATGCTGTTCAGGAAGCTTACAATGCTGCTGAGAGGAACAGAAAGGAAATAGAAACCATGTCTTCATGAGTGGCTCTAGAAGGCAGCTCTTCCGGAGACTAAGCATCCTGCTTGGATCAGAAATACCATGGCAAGTAAGACTAGGGAAATAATCGTCTGGCTGTAGTCAGCACTGATGAGCATTGCGCCTTGAATATTGTGTTCGGTTTTGGGCCCATCACTCCAAGAAGAACATTGAGGTGCTGGAGCCTGTCCAAAGAAGAGCAACAGAGATGGTGAAGGGTCTAGAGAACAAGTCTTACGAGGAGCAGCTGAGGGAACAAGGGTTGTTCAGTTTGGAGAAAAGGAGGCTGAGGGGAGACCTTATCACTCTCTACAACTACCTGAAAGAAGGCTGTAATGAAGCAAGTGTCAGTCTCTTTTCCCATGTAACAAGTGATAGGAAGAGAAGAAAAAGGATGAACATAGTCAAAACCCTGAAAGATAGTTCCATGGTCAATGGGAAAGAAGTAAAGCAAAATAAAAATTTCTCTTGCAAAAAGTTTCATGGATCTTGAAATATTACTATTGCTGAGCTTTAAAAAATAAGAAGCAGAAGTGAGGAACTGCAGGAATAAAGCTAAAAATATGTCAACAGATATTTGGAGTAAGCAGAGAAATAAACAGATAGGTTAGTAGAACAGGTAAGAAAAAACTTAGAAAAAGTGGTAGATTGAAAAATGTATCATTCTTCAGAGGTTACTATCTTGAAGCAAGCCATTGCTATAATAGATGTAAAATTTTCAGACAAAAGAAAAATACAATAAATTATTGGGATCTCTTCCAACTTGATTCTCAACATAATTACCCCCAAATTTCTCAGCCACAGACAAATGTAATTATTTGAAAATTACTGAGTATGAAAATGCAATGCCTATCATCACTATAACAAGTAACTAAAAACGGAAATGACAAAGTAGAAGAGGGAAGTAATTTTTTGATAATGATTTAAAGTATACTTATCTTAAATCCATCTAAATATACATAAAGTAAAATGAAACATATCTGTCCTATTTTTTTAATTATAGGTTTTTAGATTAAAGAAACAAGAACTCCCAACATGCTCCTTAGATCTTTACATTTAAATGAAGAGCACTAAAATTAATAGCAACAGGCATATGTATTGCAATAATAATAAAAGATACCATGTGTATAGTAATTTTAAGCTAATATTTCACATGCATTTTTAGGCCTAGTTCACGGCTTTTCTACATTAGTTTACAAGCTGCTGAAAAAAAAATGAATTATTTGAGCTTTTCAGAGTAATATTGACCTCCATAATGATGTATGGCCCATCTTTTCAGATTTTTGGATGCACAGAGTACCAGAATGATTAGTCTATGGAAATCTTTAGTTGTCTATTTACATTCTCAGTATTCGGCCAAGATTCTCACACTTTCTTTAAAAGAATTTCCATTTCCTTTGGAAGCTGATGTGCAATAGGGATAGAATTCATTTTACCTGTCTTGTAGGTGCATTTACCTATCTTGTTGGTGGATTTGTCATAGGCTTTTAAATCTGAACTAGTTCTCAAGATGACCCAGAATAAAGAGAAAGCAACTATATAAACAACTACAGAGGATGCTTTACCCAATCTGTTGACAATGTCTACCTAAGAATGAGATGGATCAGCTTGCATAAGTGCTATGTCATACCCATTACCCGTCAGGAAGGGAATCTAGAGTGCTAGTTGAGATGTAGACATCTGCACTGTAAGTAACTAAAGTTAGAAAAGCTTGATGCCTGTAGTGGATTGAGGAGTGAACCGTGACACAGCTCTCCATTACAACATACTGAAGGTCACATCTGATCTTATGAACATGCAACACTTCTGAATGGAAGAACTATTTCCTGCAAGGGTTAACAGTGTTGGTTTTGCTTAAGTCATCAATCACAGCACAGCTTCTCTGTTCCTGCTCCAGAGGATCCTAAGTGGCTGCTGCTGTAGAAAACTGTTTAATTCATGTCAGAGCTCTAAAAACTTCCAGTGAGGAATGGAAAACATACTAACTTACAAAATACTTACAAGTTAAAACTGTACACTTCTGATATAGAAAAATCACTTCTTTTCCTGCTATTTTTGATGCTGATATAAAGATTTTTAAATTAATTGTCACGTTATTTTAGACATGTTCCATACATTTAGATTATCTGAGGAAATATGCTTCGATCTCTGGTTCTGCACCCCACAGTCTACTAACCCAAATTACAGAAAAGTAATTTTATCTCTGTAGTTAAATTAAGGCTATGAAAAATAAATAATAATAAATAAATAAATATGTCTATGAAAAATAAAAAATAGTAAATGCTTAGCATATTTCCAGGTGTTCTTTCCATCACTATTCTGTTAGGTTTGTGTCTGGCAGGGTTTTGGTAGCAGGGGAGAAGGCTGCACATGCAACTTCTGTAAGAAGCTTTGAGAAGCTCCCCTAGCTCCAAGTTGGACCTGCTGGTGGCCAAGCTGAGTCAACTGGCACCTCACAATAACATATTTAAGAGCGGAAAATCTGTTGGTTAACTTTCTTTGTTTTGGGAGTTTTTTTGGAGGGAGGTAGAAGAGAAGAGATACAACCATGGAACACAGAGGTCTGTGAGAAAGGAGTGGGGGAGGCATGCCAGACCAGCCATTCCCCTTTGGCTTGTGGTAAGATGGCGGACAGAGCACTTGCAGCCCATGGAGATAAACGGTAGGGAAAAATCCTATCTTCGGCCCATGGAGGACCCCATGCTGCCAACTACTCCTGAAGGAGGCCCACAAGGGACTGTTCCTGATGTATGTTGTGACTCTGAGGGAAGCTTGTGCTGGAGTGGTCTGCCACTGGGAGGATTGTAGCCCACAGAAAAGAACCATGCTATTTGGACAAGTTCATGGAAGATTGTCTCTTGTGGGCGGGAGGCCATGTTGCAGCAGAGGAGAACCGTGAGGAGTTTTCCCCTAAAGAGGAAGAAGCAGCAGAAACAACATGGAACAGACTGGGGCAGACTGTAACCCCCATTCCCTGTTCCCCTGCACCACTGGGGAGAAGGAGGTAGCAGAGCCGGGCCTGGGAAGAAGCCAGGGGTGGGGGAAAGGTATATTTAAGATCTAGCTGTATTTATCACTTCTTACTCTGATTCTATTGGTGGTGGTTTTGTTTAAATTAAACTGATTTCCTTGCCCCAAGTCTGTCCTTTATGCATGACTATAATCTGTGAGTGAGCCCTCCCTCTCCTTTGTCTCAACCCTCAAGCCTTTTGTTATTTTTTCTCCTCCCACTGGGATGGGTATTTTCACCTTTCACATTAATAGTGAGAAGCCTGCACGAGCTAGAAATTTGCTGTCATATCAATGAATGACATACTTTACAATTAGGGTAAGTGAGAAACAGAAAATCATAATAATAGTAGCAAAAAAACCTTTATTTCATATTTCCACAGGGCATCACTCTTTGAAGCAACAATGACATATCTTTGGACTCAGAAAAAGAGTACGAAGCATCCTCTCCTTTTTTTACAGACAATTTAATTTATAAAGCGGACTCTGTGAGCTTCCCTTCCTCTGTGCTAGATAGTCTTTGCTCTTTGATGCTTGTATAATTTCTGCTGAGCCTGATTTGCATTTTTTATATAGGCAAAATCAAAACTAAATAAGGTCACTTTCTGCAGGTGTTGTAGGTGACATGTAAGAAAACCTTGGCATCTGCTTTGTATGCCTTTTTTTTTGCATCCCCATGCATCATTTTTGAAAGTCAAATTCTCATTCTTGGAGGCAAATATTATTAAATTCTTATACTAGATATATAATGTAAAGCTTTCTCAACTTAGACAACCCAAAACTTCATCCCAATGCTACAGCAAATATAGCTAGCTTTTAAAATGTATTTTTCATTATATGCTTATTCTACAGTCAGGATTCTATCATTCATTAAAGATGAGCAGACACTGAAAGGCTGGAACGGAGATCCAGTTTTAGGTCATTAAAAGCAACTCTGAAGTGAAGTCAAATATTCATTCTGAAAATTTTAAACAAACTTAAATTTTACTCTTATTCTGTCATTAAAGAATCCTAAAACTTCTGCTCCACCATCCCACCTCTTATGTTCTTCTCAAAGCTTAAAGATGGGAAAGCTAGTGGGGAAATTAAGTGATAAATTAAAGTATTGATAAGTCAAATATTCATAAGAGCTACCAATTGAAATGTGAGCAAAAAAGAACTTAATGTTTTATCATTCCCTGGGTGTCCACATGGAACAGGAAGAAGCATCTATTATTTCACTGCAGGCTGGACATCCCCTTTACAAGAAGCTCTTTTCTCAATTTACTCCATTATGGAAAATTAAAAACAGTTTTTCTTAGCTCATGGAATTGCAGAAAAATGTATTTCTTATTAAGTTATTATTAAGAGCAATGAGACACACCCAACTTTACAGCAAATATGGCAATTGTATACTTCATATATCTAACTGGAAAATCTTTTAATTTTCACTGCAAATCTCCAAGAAGTTTGTCAAGTTCCTCTTAATATCCAAGAACATGGAAATTCAACTATTACTTCCCTTGAAATGATTCTTCTAGCTGTAAATTATACTCCTGAAATGATGAAAGCCCAAAACCAAATAAAATTTGAGACATAAAAATGGCATTCGGACAATAATCTTAAAGTGCACGGGGCTTCATACTCTAAGCATGAATGATTCCCTGTAGAATATAACGGATTTATCTGAAGGAAAATGATGCATACAGCCTGTGCCCGGTGGGGTGCAGAAAAGTAAAGTCAAATGATATTGCAGTGATCTTTCCACTGTGTTCACATTGTGGATGGATCTTACCATGGTGATAATTTCCACATTATTATTTTCCAAAGTTTCACTGTGGCTGGTTGGCCTTGGCTGGATGCCAGGTGCCCACCAAGCTGCTCTGTCACTCCTCCTCCTCAGGTCGACAGGGGAAATAAAATATAATGAAAGACTTGTGGGTCAAAATAAGGACAGAGAGGTCATTCACCAAGTACTGTCATGGGCAAAACAGGCTTAGCTTGGGGAAGTTAATTTTCCATTTCTCTACCTCCTCCTGCAAGAGGTTATACACCTCTTCCCAGGAGCCTGCTTCAGCATAGGCTTCCCATGGGGCCACAGACTGCTTTGTGTGCATCCACCTTCTCCATTCTGTGGTACTCCACATGCTACAGGTGGATATTTGCTCCACTGTTAACCTTCATGGGATGCAGGGGCACAGCCTGCCTCACCATGGTCTTTGTCATGGGATGCAGGGAAATCTCTGCTCCAGTGCCTGGAGCACCTTCTCTCCCTCCTTCACTGACCTTGGTGTTTGCAGAGTTGCTTCTCTCACACATTCTCACTCCTCTCTTCCAGCTGCTGTTGTGCAGAAGGTTTTTCCCCTTAAATACATCATCACAGTGGTGCTACCACCTTTGCTGATGGGCTTAGCATTGGCCAGTAACAGGTTCAGCTTGGAGCTGGTTGGCATTGGCCTTACTGAGCATAGGGGAAGCTTCTAGCAGCTTCTCACAGAAGCCATCCCTATAGCCTCCTATGCTACCAAAACCTTGCCACGTAAACCAAATGCATTTAAATAACTTACTTTTATCAGTAGAAGTGCTGCAATGAAAAAAGGATAGAATGAATTCTGTGTCAAGACTAAAATGAGCAACGCCGACATGTTTCTGGGACAGTATTGACTGAGAAATAAACCACAAAATAACAGCAAAATAAGCATACAGGATTTCCTCCAAACTTAAAAAAGAAGGGCTACTTTCATCCTTATTGCATTTTGAAATTCAACTAAAGTGCTTAAATTGAGGGTGTGCATACCATAGGTTCTCTGCATCATCAGGAGAGAAGATAGGACACTTGTACAGTCTGTTTCAAACCTCACAAGGTGTGACATTGCTCAGGTGGGAACCGTAAGCTGATAGTGACCCACATAACTATTAATGACCTGCCTATTTTTACACTCCCAGCAAAGGTAAGTTTTTAATGTACTACTAGCAGCCTGCAACCATTTCAATGAGTATCTTTAGTGGGTAAGAGGGAAACAGGAACACGTCTGTTTTCTGGGCACCAAGACATATCTCTGTGTGAACAGTAAAATCAACTCTATTAAAATGGGATTGTCACGTTACTATGCATCCTTACCAGAGGCATGTTCTCCCAAGGATGAGTAGAGTTCTTATTTAGTCACTTCGTTTTGGCATCTCAAATGAAATAAAATGTATTTATTACTGTACTTAAGGCAAGAAATTTGTTAAGAATTAAGTTTAATTTTAATAGTCAATGGTTTTGCATGATTGCCTTATCATTACCAAACTTTTTCCTGCAATAAATAAATCTGTTGCACTTAGAAAAAGTGGGTGAGGAAACCATTCCTGTCAAGCTGCTATTTCCCTTTGCCTCAGGTTGACAAGAGATACAAAGACAGCATGAGTTGTGATGCACCACCATGAAATCATGTTTACTATGATGTAGCAGTGTAGTGGGGGATGCTTGCCACGCTTGCTTTAAAGCTAACAGAGAGATTTCTCCTTTTCTCATCAACTTAGCCTAAAGCAAAGGGCAGCAACTTTAAGATTCTTTTAATGGAGACAGTGCTGAAGGCCTAAAAATGATGAGTCAAATAAAGTGGGCCCAGAGAAGGGTGATGTAGTGATTCAAACTCAGTTTATTTAACTAGCATGACAATTTTTTTTTCCATTTTATTTCATACTTTTCTGAAAAAAAGTTAAACTCCCTGCCGGTAGTTTTTTATGTCATGAATAAATATTTTTATTGCTCTAACTTAACCATTAATGTTCAAAGTACACCAGTTGATACAAAAAAGTGCAGGAATAATCCTGCTTAAAAGAGCTTAAATAATTATTTGTACATCTAGGAATCCAGCAGATGCTTCAGTCTAATATGAATTTCTAATTGCCAGAAATACAAAATGTTTAAAATAGTTTAAAATGCCACTGCTTTCCCTTTATTGGCATTTATGGAAAATGCATGTTAGCCATTTAAATGTTTAACCTATCATGTCAACCTGTCCTTTACAAATCACTTGTTCCAGGGGAGGACACTAGATTCCATCAGGTGATGGAATATTTCACCAGTCATAACACAAGACAAAATTCATCAAGATAAGGAGGAAACATTAAAGTTCAATCTTGGCTGCATTAATGATAAAAGCAAATGGAGAGGGACTGGAACTTCTTTAGACTCAATTTATTCCTTAAACACATTAACAAAAATGTGCTGTTCCATCCCGTGTGGGTTTTTTTTTTTTATCTCTTCTCCATTTTCATTTTCCTCATACACAATTATCTAACTTTATGTGTCTCAACCTCATTAAGCTTGGATTTGAGCTGAGTGTCTTGAGGAGTACAGCAGCTCAGAATTAATGATGGTATATTGTTTAAAAAAGAAAGGGGACATATTGTAAATGATGACATAATATAAAATGAACAGCAGTTCACAAGACAGCTGGAAGCTTGCAATCAATGACAGAGCTTCTATGATTTGAAAGGGGCAAGTTCAGTCCTGCACAGGTCCACTCTAAACTGCTCTGTTCAGCTTCTCTTCTGCTATTATCATATCTGATGTGCATCATTACTTTTCTGATGCTACAGTTCAGCATCTAACAGGGCATTGTGATAACCAGCAAGAATTACAAAGTATATATTTTCTCCATTTCCTTCCAATTGATGTATAAGAGTTTGGAGCATGAAAAAGAAGAGTTAGGAGCCTGTATTCAGTATCTAAATATTTTTATGCTATCCATGGTACTTATACCAAATATTTTGGTAAGAGTAATGAAAGAGAGATTAGTGTTAAGTGGGAAGAAATGAAAATGAGTAGAAGATTTAACCCATCTTTAAAGAGGCATATTTTATTGCTTAAATAATTAAAAATAAGTTAAAAAAAAATGATTTTTTTTTTTTCATTATGTACTCCCTCAGCAAAAAAGCATCTTGACACAGGGGTGAGTTTTCCTCCCATCCTGGTAAGTGTAACAGGATTTATGTAGTAAAATCCCATATGTCTCTGCAGGACAAATATCCTCAGACTTTCAAAATCTACTCTTTCAATAGCAATATGTATTATCTACTAATTTTCTAAGGTAAATAAGTTGCTCTATTGGCTGAACGGTCATTGGACTCTCTTCTGAGATTTTGCTTCTCTCCATGCTGGAGAAAAATGAAGAGAGGCATGGAATCATAGAATCATTCAAGTTGGAAAAGACCTCTATGATCATCTAGTCCAATCTTCTTTTAACATCTCGCTAACCCCTAGACCATGTCTTGAAGCACCACATCTGCCACGTAGGTTCTTGACTATGTATGCCTTTTCCTTTCATATGGGAATAGCTGTTTGGATTAGTTTATGTACATGGTTGAGTTTCCACAATTTTACTGTCTGTTTTCAGACAGGACATTGCATTATATTCTGTGACTTAATCAAATGGAGTCTTTGTCATGTCAAGGAACTCTACACTGCTTTCCATTATGTAATACATCCATGCTCAAAGACATCTTTAAAAATGTCATCTGCACAAAAATATCAATTTTATTTTTGACGTAAAGTTGTGTATATCTTAAAATTTTCTCCTTTGAGCATGTCCAAAACTGTATGGACTTGAAAGAACAGAAGAACTCAGAATCTTGCTATCTTCTTTTTTTCCACAGCTACCATGTTGCATGACTAATGGAAACATAATTAAATCAAAACAACCAAAGTAGAAAAAGAAAGGAATTGAAAACCTGAGATCTTAAAATAACATATACCTTTTTCCAAGTTTTTTACTGTTAGGAACAATTCTTTTCTGTGTTAGTAGCCTGTAATTACTTAACGTACAGCATTGTCCTGTTAATGAAAAGTATCAGTACCCTTAGCTAAAATCCATCCACTCTGTCAAGTTCACATACCTCAAATTCCCTTTCCCAAGTTCCCAGTTCTTAGGCTTCAAGGTTTTTCATGTGATATCAAAACTTGTTGACAAATTAAGGGAAATTAGGTGAAGGCACAATTTGGCTGAACATCATGAAAAATTAACAAGATTTACTAGTTGACAGAACAGCACCTTTAGGGACATGGAAGTGATCCCACTGTTAGGAACATCTTAATCTAGAGAGGGACTCTTTTTTCCTGTCCATTAAACACTTCCGAAAATATAATAAAAATTCTGTCTTCTTTCAGCTTATCTCTCTACTCTGCATAAGATCTTGCAGGTAAAAATGATAAAGCCATTATCTTCTCCAAAGTCCTGCTTCAAAACCTGACTGCACTGATGACACTGGAACCTCCTCTGAAGCCACTAGTATGCCTTGGACCACCACAGCTAACAAATTTTAAATCACAAATGTGTATTATTGTATGAGCCACTCTGTCTAGTACACTTGTACTACTATTTTTTTCACTAGGAATAGAGCAATGCATAGGAACGCAGCTTTGTCACGGTCACTGATTGTGCTTTGAAGGGAATGCTTTGTACTCTGTACCCAAATTACTCTTTTCTGCTCCTCATTTCTACATGAAGTTAACATTGCTACATGTTACTCTGTTTTTCCATGTACATTATAGAATAGAAAAACAAAGTCTGTGAAAATCCAGATAGACAGGACAAACTGTTTTTTGAAAGGATCTGGTGACTTCTGGTGTTGAAAACAGTAAAAGTTTCCATTGACTTCACTATGGGCACAAATATGCTTCTTTGTGTCAGTCTGTCTCTTCTCTTCCTTCATTCATATGCATGAGCAGTACCTTAAGTCATTCATATTCATATTTTATTGGGTACTTTATATCACAGACAGCATGTCTGCATCTGCAATCCTATTGCATTGGTCCTACTGTGAACACATTTTATCCCTTTCAAAAATTTAATAAAAATCACTGTCAGCTAGTACTCCATCACAAATTACGCAAGCATGTCATGGTGTGACTGGAAATAATCCTTGTGGATTCACTGAGCAAACTGCTGTACTTTTGTACCCTTCTAAGTTCACCTTCTGTCAGGCCTCACAGAATTTATTTACCCAATATAGTCCCACTCTCTATGCAGCTAGAGCTAAGAAGCCAGTGTTTCCTTGCTCCCACCTATCAGTGCTGCAGTAACATCCATCTACTAATGAGTGGCATTGTATTAGTAGGAGAAGCTGCACAAGGACTTACACTAGCAACTTGAAATTATATGTGTTCTTCTTGCAGGGGGAGGTGGTTCATTACAAATCTTCAGTAAGTTCATCTTGATAGTTGTGAATGATCCTGAACAACCAGAGACTTTTTTCCCTGTGAGCAGTTCAGATTTAGTCTTAATCTTGGCTTTCAAAGTATTCTATGAACAGCTTTCAACAATTTGGGTGGCATTAACTGCCTCGGTAGCAGATGTGTATCAACAAATAGTGGTTTAACTGAGAAGAGGACTAGTTATCTTCCTACCTTCGGCTAGTCCTGAGAACCAAGAACTGCCAAAACAAAATAAGGTTTATGATCAGCAACTTTAAAAAGTATTGATCCACAATAGTAATTTCAGATAATAAGCATCAGAACTGGACAGATTGCATATGGCACTGTTGTTAACCTGTGGTCTCTGCAGACAGGTCCACGCCTCTATCAAAAGGAACAACTGCTGCTCTTCTGGGCGTATCTTCACTCTTCAGAGTTATGAATGTAGTTACTTTTATTTTTAATGAATGTAGTTACTTCTATTTTTATGGTGCCTTTTAAAACCCATATCAAACTTGGAAATGCATTGTCCATACAGCTATCAGTATCTGAGATAGGTTATTTATAGCAGAGATATCCACAATTACGTCTCCATTGGTTGTTTTGCTTTCCATCACTGAAACAGCTAACAGGACTTCTAAATTAAAAATGCTCAAGACAGTGGTTTTAGAATAGGTTCTAGGGTGGCATATGGGCTTGCACCAGATGTTCCCAAACTTTATTGAAGGAGAATCTGTATTACAACTTCAATGACATCTTTACAGGGCCTCTGGGAGAGGGGGAACAGTGATATACATTTTAGAATATCACTGTTGCTGTTGCGCCTCCGGAGAAGAGCAGGAAAAAGGAAAATGGGAGCAAAGCACTGTGAATGGAAGAGACAAAGTCACTTAAGACCTGTCAGCATTAAATAGGCTTACCCATGTTTCTCACCATGTCCAGGCATATTTTCTAGCCCTTGTGAGCTAGGCTGCCCGTATATTCCTGAACAATCATTTTAAAATACAAGTTTACTTACCAGAGAAGATTCCCCAGTCTCTCTGAGATCTCTCACTGTTTACTTCATTTAAAATGACATTTAATTAAATGAACAAGGACAGACTTTGTTTCTCCATGGGAGTGGGGTTATATGAAGTATCTTGATGAGCTGTTAAAAAGAAAGAAAAAAAAAGAAACAGGAATGGTCAGGAGATAATTACTTTTTATACCTTTTCAGACATGAATTCCTCTTCCAGACAAAAATGTTGAAATAATGTTATTGAAAGGCATTTGTCTTAACTATGACTTTGCTACTAGCACTGACATCTGCAGAGGCAGAAGAAAAGTCCATTCAACTCTTGCCAATTTTGTCTTAAAAAAAAAGATTTTGTTTTCAAGACTTTTATCTTGCAAGGCACCACTTGTAGGTCATCCAGTCTAACCTCCAGCTCAAAGTGGGGGAAGTGCAGCTAAAGCAGTTTGATGAGGGCCGTGTTCAGGTTGGTTTGAATGTCTCCAGGGATGGAGACTCCACAGCCTATCTGGACAAGCTGTTCCAGTGTCTGACCACGCATGCAGTAAGAAATTTTTTCTTACTTTTAAACATAATTTTCTGTCTGCCATTTTGTGTCTAATATCTCTTGTTCTTTTACTGGTTGTCAATGAAAACAGTGTGGCTCCATTTTCTTTACTCTCCTCATTAGGTATTTATATATGTTAAAAAGATCTTCCTGAGCCTTCGATTTTCCAGCCTCAAAAATCACAGCAAAAATACTATTTATACAAAGGAAAATCTATTTAGGGTAATATAATATATTTTATAATCAGACCTCATAAAAAACTTAATTAAAAGCTAATTATCAATTAACAATTAATAATCAAAGGCTTCTCTATTTCCACACAGCTGAATAGAAACTACTTCATTGCTTTTGAAGATATTCAGCAAAGAACATACCAAGTATATTTTAGTCTGTCTTTTACTTCTGGCAAGACATCAGAAAAAAAAGAATTATTTCAGTACATGAAACTGGAGATGCCTTTTCATTTACTCTTCACATGATGCTGGTGTTTTTAGTCCAGCAATTACAGAATATTTTAAACATTAACAAGAGCAGATGAAGCACTTTTTCATTAAGAACTATTTCCATATACTTAAACTATGTGTAGATACAATCACAAATCAGTCTGAGAATTTGGTGTCTCTGAATAGCTGAGAAGAATATTTAGATTTAATTTTTTATTTTGTCTTTAAATTCTTTAAGAAAAAGCTAAGAGAAAGAAGCTACAAGGACTTTCTGAAATGAAAAATATAGTGGGCACTATTAATTAAAATTGAACTGTATTCCCAGCTACATCTGTGGAAATCATTCCTTACTGTAACAACGTGAAGGAGATAAATATATGTTTGCACCAGATTAAATGGTAGAGTTCAGGTCCAGCAGGAGTTGTGGTCCTTGCCTTGCCCATACAACAGACTAGCCTTTGTGTTGGTCTCCTACAATACCAGCTAAGCCAGAATAGCCCATTTTGGAAGCTCTAGTCAGGGAGCAGAAAGGAGCAGAACATGAGGAAATTTGAAAGTTTAGATAACCCTAGAAGAATTCCAGCTACAGTTCAAGAGAGTTGAGTTATTTTAAACCTGAACACTTAGACCATGAACCTCTGTCTATAAGCTGGAGCCTCTGGGAAGAAGCACAGTAGAACAGGTCCAAAATTACATATTTCACGGATCTTATTACACTTTAAAAACTCTACTTCCTTCATGGATGGAGCATGTAACTTCAGCGCTGAATTTGTACTACTCTGTGCTATAATTTAGAATTAACTATCTGTACCAAAAAGCAGGCTAATTACCTGCTGTTGTGATCCGCCCTGCTTGGAGTAATACACCCTCCAGTTATCTTCAGTGTTTTCAACAAACAGAGAGATACTCTCTATGTTTACATTTAAGTATTCATTTTTAAAGAAAGGAAGAGTTTGGCGGGTGTAATTTAAAGAGAAAAATCCATGCAAGTTAAGCAACAGAGCAAAGCATAGCACTAGAAGCAAATTATCATTGTATTTCTTTTTTACTGTGCAAGGAGGACGCCATGCTGAGGCTTTATCATTCAGTGGTGCAGGACCAGACAGTGAGGAGCAGACCTGTACTGTGATACTGGAGGATTGCATTTTTCCTGCAAAGAAAAGCTGAAAATAACTCAGTGATGCTCTACAGTCAGTTTAGTTTATTGCTTTAGGGGAGTATTTAAGCTTGCTACAAACAAAAGAGTCAGATTTGATTGATCTGAATAGGTTCTCAATTTTATTATTTTTTTATATCTTGCTTTTTGTTTTTTCATCATAGGAATGGTGAAATCTTTTTAAACAATAATCCTTTTAAACAGTCATGGGACCTTGAAATCTAAAAACGTTGTTCACTAGAGTCCTTCAGCTAAGGAAAAAGAAAGATGAAGAATCTACTGATTAATGCTAGATTAGATCTGTACTGCAGATACACGTAAAGATGAGCATAGACAGTTAAATGAGTTCCACAGAACAGGGCCTTTACATTCCATTCCATTAAATGCAAAACTTCTCACAGACTGTAACAGCAAAATTGTTCTGTCTCATAAAAGGCAATGGAAAGGACAAGGGTAAAATGCAGTAAGTTTACCCATTCCATCCTATTTTCCATAATATAATATATGCTATTATGTCTATTATATACTATATAATATTTATATACATGTATGTATATAAAAATGTACATCTATGTGTCTACAAACTTATACACATACCTTTTATATGATTATATACATATAAGTAGACATAGCCCATTTTTTTCCTTAATGTTCATTGTCCATCAAAACACTTTTGATGCGAAGGCAGGATGGGCAATGCTGTGGTGGGTAGGCAATTCCCAGGGAAGATGGTGAGCCAGACAAACTCTTGAAGTTGAGGAAATGGGACCTTCAGCGTCACATTAACTTAACTTGTTGGCTGAGCAACTGGGAGGATGTATGATCCCTTTCAGAGGAAACTGAGTACTGCTTCTGTCGAAGGGCATAGACAAAGTAAAGAATGGGGAAAACAAGCGAGTCCTGAAGCTGAGTGGAAAAATTCTGGAGTGCAGTGTACTAGTCATCAGAAAATACTGAAATGTGAAGTAAAGCAGGCAGAGAACAGTGCTAAATACAGCTAATGAGGATGTTGAGCAGTACCTGTAGCTTGCCTATGTAAAGAGAACAGTGCTTTTAGATGATACTAACAAATTCTAAGCACTGATCAAATATATTTCACTGTTCAGAAGTCATTAGAAGTGTATCTTCTATCTTGTGAGATGTTACTGACCTAAGATGTGAGCCAACCAGGAGCAGCCTATTTCTGAAAAGCTTCCTTCAAAGTCCAGTGATATTAATGCCAGTTGAACTAAACCATTAGTTTGGATGAATCCTTTGGATGGAAACCTCCGATTTTATTTGCTGCATCCAGTTTTAGCTGTGGTCCTGACAGGTGATCATGAATGTCAGAAAAACCCAGAAGCTAAAAGAGGAAGATCAGTTCAGTTGCACACTTACAGGCACTTAGTGCCAAATGAGTTGCCATAATATAATGAAATTGTCCAAATGAGTTCTGCAAGATATGACATAGGATCCATAAAAGACATATCTCCTTCTGGAGCAATGTTTGGAGGGTAGGTGGATATATTAGGGCAGATCCAAAGGTACTATATACCTGTGTTCAGGCAAGTCCACCTTGCCTCTTCTGTTGAGATAGACAGTTACTTTGAACATTTTGATGAAAAACTTTGCTAGAAATACTTTGCATTTTTTTACCAGCTCTGGTTGGGCCTTTAACAAACTGATTTTTTAAGTACTATTTATCACTGCCCTCTGCTTAATGACCTCATACTAAGTCTTGCTTTAATTAATACTTGTGGACTATATTGAGAAAGAAACATCTAAAACCACACAGAGTGATAAATACATAAAATGGATCATCCCCACCAAATTGCTCACTCCAGCAGACTAATTCAAGGAACTGAAAGTACTGCCTTCACAAAGAAGGAAGGCTCACCTAGGGAATAAGGTTTTTCTTAGATTCACAAGTCTGGGACTCAAGCCTCAGTCTACATCAAACTTTCTTTCATGGGCATGTTAATTATCCTCTTCGTTCTTCAGGTTTCCAGCTACAAAGATGACTAACTTTAATAGGATAAATATGCTAAAGACTGGGAGGTCTCAGATTCCACAGTAATGATGAGACAGAGTTCACACAAAGTCTGTTTTGTGTCTGTTAGGATGAAGGTATGCATTTTATTCTCCCTGTAACAAAACAAAAAAGTAAACTTAAAAATCGTCCTCTGTATTGACTGCATCAGTCTCAGACCGTTGTTAACTAGTGTTTTGGTTTTGTGAACATTTCCAGGTCTGTTTTGATCAAACTGTGCCTAGTTAGGGAATTTGCTCTGCTCAGAACTAGCAGTGCTCTCTGTGGCTGCAGTGCATGAGGCAGATTATAAAGCAGGACAGCTACAAACAGAGTGTGACAACAAGTTTCTGAGTCAAGGTGGAAATATCCTCTCGTTAGGCCAGTAATTGCCATAAAAGGCATACTGGTCTACCCTGAATCTTTTTTCTATTTGGCAATCATATGATGAATTATATCTTTTCCTCTTACTCATGTGCAAAATGTTTGGAAACCTGACTTTAAAACCACCTTCTTTTCAAAATGTCATTTTTCCTGTTTCCTTTTTTCCTTCTGTTTTCTGTTTAAACTAACAACATAGTTATTATTATAAAATTTAATTGTTCATTTTGACGTGAGATAACATTTGTGCCCAGTGATCATACGGATAATTCTGTTCATTGGATGGCAGACTTCACCAACTCTATAAAAACCCACCCATTATTACATTTACTTAACTCTAGAGATGAAATATTGAGCAAAAATCCTGATAAAAGGAGTTTTAAAACTGGATTAATAATCTTCTAAAGAACTTCATGTTTATAAAGGTGGATGCACCTTTGCATTTGTCTGTTATACAAATCTAAATATACACGTAGGCTTATACTTTTCTTCACTATGAACTGAAACACTCATGAATAATTTATGTTAATTTTGATGGATTTAATGAATGGAAATAATTAACCTCCTACTTTTTTTTTTCTTCTAGAATCACCTGCTTTCTAAAGGCCGGAGATACTCCCTTTGTTCCCTATTTTATGGAAAAAAGCCAATTTTCTAGCCCATTTCTTCATTCTAAAATTGCTTAGACAGGTTAATTATACATAATATTGTGAAAAAAATCTCCAGGGAGATATAAAAAAACACAACTGGTTGAGTGGCTACAACAGAGGCCAAAGAAAATTTCAGTTAATCAGAGAATGGTAATACATGCAAGAAGAACTCTTTAACCCTGAGCTACATTATGTGATTCTCAAAAAACTAAAATGATTATGTTTTCCTACTGGAGAAAAGTTAGCACTCCCAGTTGATTAGCTTACAAAAAGCAATCTTTTTTTTATTGGCAGCTCAGCTCAGTTAAGGACGGAAAAAGTTAAGGTGTTGAAATTATGGACAAAAATGGTACTAACATGTTATAATCCTATTACCAAAAGCAACCATATTACAATATGTGTCTGTATGCACACACTACTAAAGGGAATTATATCACCTAAAAACAGATAACGCTTAACAGCATTGGCTGTAAAACAGAAGATTCACTTTGGCTTTTGTTGTTATGCTGAACAAGCTCTATCGGTAGCTTTTGGGCCACTTCACCCCATCTACTTCTAAACACTTAAATGAGATGGTTAGCTCAGGCAGTCTGGCTGTATGAAAGTATCTGGTACTGTTTGAAGTGCCTTGGTATACCTTACCTGACTACCAACCAAGAAGCCAAATCCTTCACAGGTTCTGTGTCAAACCAGTTGTGTTTTGGCAGACATTTTATTGATATCATAGATCATCTTTAATAGTTTTAGAAGCCCACATGTGAGCACCTGCATCAAACCACCTGTGTTCCTTTATATTCAGTCAAAAGAAGCAAATACCTCAGAATGGGAGCTGGTATCTGAATGATGGTCTACAGGTGCCTGCACTTCTTCAGTGAATTTGACTTAGAGACTAAAGATGGAAGATTTCTTTGGCTAAAGATGGATGGCTATTGTGAAGAACTCTAGCTGGACAGACCACTCTTGACTTCCTTCATAGTCAGTAGAGAGTTAATTCTTACAGCTATTATTATTTGAGATACTATTCTTGCCCCAATATTTTTTTTTTGTTTAAAGGAATTATATCTAAACTTCAAGGACTGTTGGCAAGATCTACACTAACCGTAACGCCAGCCTCTACAATTAACTCAAATTAAGACAATCTACACTATAGATGCTTAAGAAGTAATTTAATTTCCTGAATAAAGGAGTTTCCACTGTTTTCTGAAAATCTAAAAAATACAGACAAATACAATACAGGACCTACATGCTTCTGGAGCATTGATGGCAAAGTGGCGATGCCTTAGGGGTCTAAAATGGCACAAAATGCATATGTGTGGACAATTTGGGGAGGTCTTAGAGAGATACTGCTAGAGATAGGGGTGCCTTGATTGGGCTGAATAAAGAAGATGAGGATTACTAAAATGGTTTCATTCTTGACAGTGATTTCAGGGACAGGAAAAGAAGTCAACATAACAGGGAAGCACATCCACATTTCCATTTGTGATGCCAACAGAGACAATAACATGCTTTATTTTGCATTGCATATTGCAAATCCAGTTTGGTTTTAACACCTCTGCTTCAAGGCAAAGAGAGCCTCCCAGCTTCCAGATGTCCTGCTAAGGGAGTACTGTGCCTTGCCAGTTGCTAGAAATTATTACTGTAAATTAATTTTCTCCAATTTTTCAAATCAGCACATATAGAAGTCATGAATTTACTATGAATGTTTCCTACTCTAATCTGTCATGCAATAAGCCAATTTTCTTCTTTCTGCTACCTATGTAACGTAGTATTAACTTTCTTCATAATGTAACGCAAGGGGATTACTATCACTGTACTGGTCTTGCATGGCAAGGTTTTGATAGTTGGGGGGCTACAGGGGTGGCTTCTGTGAGAAGCTCCTAGAAGCTTCATATAGAACCAATGCCAGCCAGCCCCAAGATGGACCTGCTGCTGGCCAAGGCCGAGTCAATCAGTGACAGCAGTAGCACATCTCTGTGACAAGGTATTTAAGAAGGGGAAATAAAACCTATGCATCTGCAGCTGAAGAGAAGAGTGAAAACGTGAAAGAAACAACTTTGCAGACACCAAAGCCAGTGAAGAAGGAGGGAGAGGAGGTGCTCCAGGTGCTGGAGCAGATTGCCTTGCAGCCCAGGGTGAAGACAATAGTGAGGCAGGCTGTCACCCTGCAGCCCATGGAGGTTAACAGTGGAGCAGATATCCACCTCTAGCACGTGGAGTACCATAAAATGGAGAAGGTGGATGCACCCAAAGGAGTCTGTGGCCCCATGGGAAGCCTATGCTGAAGGAGGCTCGTTTCAGTAATGTCTAGTGCATGCAGATGACTTACGGCTTTATCTATGCAGAGAAGGCCTCTGGAAGCTGTGTAGATAGTTCAGCCCCGATTTGTCCCTAAGCCATAGATCAAACAGGGCAGTGCTGCACCATGAAAAGAACCAAAACCTGAGCTGGGCCTTGAAATTCCTCAATGAATAATATGCCCTGGATCTCAATCCAAACCACTATTCAGTTGCCTGAGAAAGTAAAATAAAGTAAACCTGGAGGGTTTCAGTGTTAGTTTCAGTTGACAACCTTGTGTATCTGTCACAAAAAAAGCTGAAATATAGAGACAGAGAGGGGGGATCACCTCTGACTCTTTTCAATCTTGTCCAGCCTGCTCTTATCAATTAGTTTTTCCAGGAAAGAAAGAGAGAGACAGGACCCTTGTGCCTGACCCTCCTGCCACAATCCAGTTAAGGAGGAGGGAGATCTCCTCGGATCCTTTACAATCTGCCCAGCCTGTTAGGTGAACTAACGGTGTCACTGGAAAACAGATCTCTACTGACAGCTCTTTTAATAGGAGGGTGACTGTCTTTACAAGCAGTGACACTTAGACAGGATCCCTTAAGTCTCAAAATCGAAGTTTCCAGAATTTTCTGTGTCTATAACTAATGCACTTTATTATATATACTTGTGACCATATGCAGAGTCGAGGATACCGGTGATAGTGACTGACTGTGTAAATAAGTTACACAAAATATAATTTAACAAATGTAGGTATTAATAATCATTAGTAGCTAGCCTGATATTTAGTACTTAAGTGTGAATAACCTGGGGTTCTTACCCAAATAGGTGTCCCTATATGAGGGAGAAGATCATACAGAGGAGGTTCAGCATGTCAATCAATCCTAGTAGTTTCGATGGAAGTCTTCTCCCCATTTCCCCCTTAATTCATCACTTTTTATAATGTTTCTTTACTTTTAAGTGGATCTTGAGTGACTCCAGTCATACACTCCTTTAATTTTGATCAGATTAAAAATCTCTCACTTCACATTTACAGTCAAAAAATAATAGGGTGCATACTCAGGGGAAGGATCTTCACCTGGGCAAGGGTCTTCTTGACCTACAGGCGTGATTTTTAGTATTATAATGACATTATAACAAGCACAGTTTGACTAAAGGACACGATTTCACCATAGTTGCTGAGCAATCTATCTTCTTTGATAGTGACTATACAGTTGCCTTGAGTGAAAACATGGTCGGCTGGGCCTGAACAATTGTTGGCTACCTCATCGCTGATAATGGGGCACCAGCTGTGCTACCTTTATAGCACCCTGTTTCCTATTTCAGGGGGGGTTCGCACATTCTCCTAGCCAAAGCAGGCCACATTCATGGCATCCACTTTCTGCTCCTGTGATCAGCAACCGTGTCTCACTGAAGGCCGCTGCAGTTCATGCCGAGATGTGAGCCTAAATTTGGGGGGACACAGGGTTTTCTCATTTCCCCCTATCCATTTTCCCCCAGTTTCCAGATGGGATAATCCAATCAGGCATAGTCTTGCCCACAGTATGTAAATCAGGGGATAAAACCCCTAAGGTTTGGGTTAGGAATTGCTGTAAGTTTCCAAATGTGGGTGATTAACTAACACACATGTAACATTATGTGAACTTTTTTGCTGTTATTACAGTGTATACTTGCTTTTAAATTGTAATAGTTCTTCCATTGTATCCGTGAAAATGTGCATTAGTGGCATATTAGATCTGTGAGTGAAGTTCAAATAAATTGTTTCCTTCACCCTCACAGTTAAACCTGTGAGTGAAGTTCAAATAAATCATTTGCTTGAACCTTGCAGTCTAGTCTCTTTTTGCCAAAGGAGGGAAGTCGTAGAATGGCTTTAGTGGGCACCTGGGAACCAGCCGGTGTCAAGCCCCCAGAAACACCTACCATTTATCTCTTTGAAGTCAGAATACATTTTAGCAGTATTAAATGATAAGAAAAATATTTCTTTCTTTTGTTGAACCAAGGCAAAGTAGATGATGGGATATTGGCAGTACAATTGCTTATTTCCAATGTCTTTTTTATTCTCTTGGGAAAATGAAATTACTTCTTCAACATATGCTTCAGCAAATGTTGCTGTCTCAAAACTACTGCCTCTAAATTCAGATCATAACTACACCTCCCTTCCATGAAAGAAAGAACAGTAGTCACACTGTTAACTGGTCCCACTACCATTAAAATTAGTGACATCACCAATCCTGCACTCAGTCCACTGTTCTGGAGAAATTATTTAGACAAATAACTATTTTCATTAAGCCTTTGTTGTACAGCAACTGCATCTGTAGCTACAAACTGCCCACAAAATGGTCCTTTTAGACATGACTATGACATATTTGGGGAAGATCTGTGGTCATAGCATAAGGGACCCTGAATATTCTTCCTTTTATCCTGATTTTGGACTGGTATATGCCAACAGACTTCAGCCTTTATACTCCTGACTTACTTCATGTTAAGTAAGTAGGGAATCAGTCCTTCATAGCTGAACAGAACAGATGTGTGATTTTAAATGACTGAAAATTATATTTTGTCACTGTAGATTAAACATCCTCCTACAGCTTGTTAAATGCACTTGTTCATTTGCTTGATTGACTATAGATTCAAACAGCGCTCTTTTTTAGAAATGGATATCCTTAGGTGAGGTAGTCTCAGTGTTCAGTAGTATGTTGATGCCAAGTCTTCTGCAGTACAACATGCTTTGAAATTTGCATCAACATAATATTGTGTAGAATGTGAACAGTAAAAATCCCAACCCCACTAGTGTTGTTTCCCACAGGCAGAAACTAGGCAATATACATGAAGAAAACTCTGTTGACAAATGAAGCAAATCAAAACCCTTCTTCTGATCTTCTATACACTTGTCTTTTTAAAAAATTCACTTTTCACATAACAAACAGATCCCATTAACAACACTGGCATCCATCGAGAGAAGCAGGGATATTATCCAAATCCCATTTTATGTCTCCAGGATTCCTGCATCTGAAAATTGACAGGATTATGGCTTTTCTCATAGAAACCTTGAATCTCTCAAGTCGAGAAACGGTCAACACATAGTGTCTTGTTCAAAGACTTTTTAAAGTCACTCTATTCCACACAATGACAGAAGGTTGGGGTAATGGTGATGTAGTCTCTTCCAAAACTACCATCAGAGTCCACTGGGGAGTCAAGACATCTCATAAAGTCTAATGTCATTTTGGCATCTGTTCTAGAAAGCTTCCCTGCCCCCTCTTTCCTTCGCTTTTTCCACTCCTAGTAGAAGTGCGGCAGCTACATGACAAGGCTGGAAATGTAAGCATTAAGCAGCTAACTTGTGGTTCCTTTTACAATTTTTTAAAAAATTTTTTCTGCTTCTAGGTTTCACATAGCTCTGTCAGAATTTCGGTTTGAATGGAGTAAGAGCCAATTCAGTTGATTCCCTGGCAGCTATCTAGACTGTAATTCCTGCAGAGTTATTCACAGATTAGTTAGTGTCCTTTAGAAATCCTCTAAATCCTATATAGGTAGGTGCCATTTATTCCTGGATTAAATCTATACTTCTGCAGCTAATACTGACACATCTCGATATAGCTCTCATTCATTTAGAGACTTTGGAAACCCCTAAGAGAATTATCAAGGGGTTAGAAACAAAACAGCTCTCAGAAGAGCTCCAATTCATCCTTCAGAAGCTTGCACAATTCTTCTGCATTTATTTTGACAGAACATAGAGTTCTTAGATGCAGCAAAGCTCTGTGGGTATCCTGGATATTTTTGCACTGTATGAAGCAAAAGTAAAGGGAGACATAAAGTCATACATATTAGCTTTGTTTAAAAAGACCTCAGCTATTAACTTCAAATGTGACATATGTTCAGCCTCTAATCTTCTGCTCCCTGATGAGAGCATTGCCACCAGATGCAATAAGGACAAGGAACAGTGTGGGAATTCAAAATGAAAAGATAGGGCTGTGTGGTTTGTCATAAAAGACAAACGGAGTGCATGAAAGGCTCTTCAGCGTACTATGTGAACACAGAGCTCTACTCACGAGTTTTCAGATGAGGAACAGATTTCCTTCCAAAAAAAGCTATTGATGCTTTCTGGATTTACACTTTGACCTGCCCCCCATATCACTGAGAAGTTTACACTGCCAGTTCACAAGGGCAGATTACGGGATCTGTAGACATCTGGTTTAGATTTTCTTAAGAGGAGGCATACTTTTGAGGACAAATCAAATCTCCAGTGCTCTCTATTATGGACAATCTTGAGGGTAATTAAAAACTCTGTCATAGTACTGAAAAAAAACTATTTGAAAGGGACTGAATTAAAATCCCACAAAAAGCCTTTTCAAGTGTTTCCCATAGTTTCAGAACTTGATTTTTACACCTTCATGTTCTTCTACTTCAGAAGCGTAACTAGTGCAGGAAAATGATACAGAACTGATCATCTGTTTGATCCTATGGACTAAATATCCACACTAGAGCAATATTTTGCTCTTTAACATGCCTCTCTATGACTTGGTGTACCGGGGAAAAACTGCTCAGTCCATGAAATATAAACAGAGTCAGGTTTAAAGAAGTTTTGATTTGTTAATTACATTTAATTAACCCACAAACTATGAACGAGGCATTAAAGGTCAATAACAGCAATACAACAGGTGAATCACAGTATTAGAAACTTGTAAGGTATTAATGAAACTATACATTTCTAAACACCCTTCAATATCTTATTCAAAGAAGTTATAATCACACACATAGTCATGCAAATACACACAGAGCTGTATACAAATCAGCTGTCAGGAGGTGTGGGTTACAAGCACACCCCCTCTTCTGGAATGGCAGGTACCCTATTTAGATACATCTCTTTTTTTGAGATGTGAGTGCTTTTGCTTTATTTGTATCTCTGCTATTCCCTACAATCCTCTCACACCAGTTATAATGTATGTCCTGTGTCCATACACGTCTTTATTGGCTTCCTGGATACCAATGGACTTCTGAACTGGCAACACAGTCAGCAACCACATGGATTTCCTGTGATGAAAGTCCTGGTCTTTGGTGTGCATGTGTTGGTGTCCACCTGTGAGCAAGTAGGGTGTCACTATAGCCAGTGGTGGTCTAGACAGTGAAGCTTTGTGGTGAAAATAGCTGATTTGGAGGCAGATATCCACGGAATCCATTCACTTATGAAACAGAGGCATCTAATCCCATTTCAGATATAAGTGTTTCTCTGTACCTTCAGCTACTGCTCAGAAACCTCTGAAAGGTTGTTCCTCTATCATATCTGCAAGTACCATATGGATATCCCATTTGAGAATATTGATTAACATATGGCATTCAAATGGTCCTATGTGTCTATAACTAGGCAATTGAATCAAAACTCTGCCTGATCAGCTGAGCAGTTCTCAACATTCCAGTGGCTAATAAGGATAGATTTAAATCATGGTTTAGCTGTTCAAATAAAAGAGTTTTCATCTAGGCCATGTGGCATGCTCTAGGATATCCATCAGTGGTGTTTAGCTGCTGCTCCAAGACGACGTGGATCTACCATAGATACTGGGTCATATCTGACAACCTAATGTGGATGTCTTCAGGCATAACTAATAGCACCACACTGTGATGTGCGATCATCCGAACTGAGCACTCATTGACTGTAGTGAGAGCTTGGACTTCTAAAGCAGTTGCAGGTTGCACATGCAGATAAGCTGGCTTGGAAGAAAATTTCACTTTTTCAGCAAAATCTGATGTCTGCTCCCAACCTTTCCTGTCCTCCCTAACTTCTCTTCACCCATCTTTGCCGTATTGCATGAATATAGTTTCCCTTTTCACAGCACCCCTGTAACTCCTGCTAGAGAAGTATTACAGTAGCAGATATGGCTTTGCTTACCTCTTGCTGCTTAGATCTGCAGCAGCCTCTTAATGAACTGACACTTTAATGCAGTTAGGTGACAAACATCAATTTAAACATAGACAATGAGCGATTTCAGGACAATGTGTCCAATTTTGGGTTAATTTTGACAAGCAGGCAAATACTTTTTCACTGCCTCCAGAACACACAGTACAAAAGGTAAGTACTTCTTTAATAAAGCTGCTGTAAGAATTTCACTCAGAATAAAATAATGCCTTATTTTCTTTTCCATTTCTTTTGTTTTGTTCTCAGAAACAGATGGATCATTTCAGCTGAATCATAAATCAGATTGTGGCTAATGATTAGTCAGGAAAGTCTTATGCTTTTGAAAACAGTATCTTTTCAGAAAATATCTGCAGGTGTGCAATGTACACAACTCATTAAATTCCATATAAATTTTCACAAAATCTAATACATATAATATGAATATGTATCTTTCAAGATGAATGGGGATTCATGTGAAAAACTGGACCAGAGGCATAGCTGGTTTGAGGTTGTTTCATTATTTTTCTTGCAGAGTTTTTGGGTTACTTTTGTTATATTATTTCAAGAATATTTATTTCTTGAGAATAGCATTTCACAGTTGTAAATAAGCTATATATAACCTGTTTCCTATTAATTGTATGATCCAGATCCATCAGGTCTCTTCAAAGAATGACTAAAAACAACATGCAAGATAGAATGCTGTATTTTTGTTACTTGTAAGTACCAATATTTTAACAACTGTAAATTTTGGAGGGCGTTTGGACCAGGTATGCAGAGGACTGAGACATTAGATTTACTTTTTCTATATCTATTGGCTTCAGAAGAGGTCGAAGCTCTGGACTTCAGAAGATTTTGAGCCTCATCCCTTTAAATATGGAATAAAATTCATTCCAGACTGGCCTTTCTTGATTTCAATAATGTCATTAATTTCAGCAGCATGACTGCTTTCACCCATCTTGCATCCATGAATAGTTTTGACTTGCCGTGCAGGATCTTGTGCTGATTTATGGGAAAGAATTTTCATATAAATAATGCAATTTTGCCTGATGTTTTGAGAATTGTGGAAATTTAAGTGAATTATACATTTAGAGGTAGAGAAAACAGTGATAGCATTTGTACCATTCTGTCATTTTCAAACTATTTGAATAGTATTTGAATAGGCTGAAGATACGGTAGCCATGTCCTCTGCTGTTTGCCTTGGTGTGAGCTTACAAATAACACTGATGATTATGATTGAGCCTTCTACCGTAAAATAAAAAATAATGCTCCATTCTATTTTACATCAACAGGAGTGAGAGAAAATGGGGTTTCTTGCTACTCTGAGAATGATATTTCTCAGTGCCTGAAGAGCTCTAAGCCACCTGCATTCCAGTTCTGAATGAAAAGTTGGGCAGCACTTTGAAAAGGTGTTTGATGAAGTAATAAAAGGAATAGCAACACAGTGAGGATAACTTATAGAAAGGACTTAAAAAGGATCTCAAGGGACTCAGGGAATGCAATAGAAAATAGAAGATAGAAAAACTAGCAGTATCCGAGCAAGAAATTATAATATGCTGAAGTTGGCAAAACTATTTATTTGAAACTGACAGAAGAATTCATGCTGTACAACAAGAAGATATTTCAAGAGGTCAAAGAATAAAATAGAGGCAACAAAAGCATAAAATATCATCTGAGCAACAGAAAATCCCAGGTGACAACACTTCCAGATAAAGATGACAGATATGTCACTGACAGACAGAAATCAAGAAAGAGATGGAAGAATTCAATCAAGGTCTAGTTAACAAGAAAGTACATTTATCACTCAACCTTGATAGCAATGTATAAAACAGGGAGAGGGTAGCATCATTTGAAGGACTGTATGAAGCTGTTAAACATACATTTTTAGATGTGGAAATGATTGAAAGTGAACAGGGATAGCACAGGGTTCTAAATAGATAATTTCAAAAGATGTACAGAAGTATGAATATTGTGAGAGAGTATTGTGCCACTTGGAAAGATGTTTAATTTATACTTCCTGACTTTTTTTTTTCCTTTTTTAGAAAACCCCAAAGTAAAACCAAGACAAAGTTCCTGTCAGAGAAATATGAGCACAGCTCCCATTTCTTCAAAATTTGAAAGATTTGAAGGTATTCTGCATTGTTACATTGGTGCCGTGATCCCTCCACAAGGAATGGTAAATTTATTTTCCACATTTTGCATTTAGAAGCTTGCTAGGTTACCATCTGGTAAAGACTATCTAAACACTTGTCCCTAGGAAAAAGACCTCATTAGCAGCTGATTTGTCCTTCCTAGGAGGATGTGTTCCTAAGATCTGGACATGATTAACCTCATTAGATTTTTAAAAATGAGCATTCGGTTCTAAATCCAAACAGTGTGAAGAAAACAGCCTATCTGAAAAGAGCTCTCATTTGAAGCTTTCCATGTCTTTGCCATGCTAGACTGTCTTAAATAAAAAAATATATTTCAAAAACATTTCTCAAATTATGCCCCATATTTCAAGCCACAGGAACTGTTCACACTTACTTCAAGTGAAGTTCAGTGAAGGGATTGGGATCTTACAGCTCTCCACTTCCTGAGTGTAGGTTAGTGAACAAATAGAAAGTTAAAAGAGAGCAGGCCAGACCCTGAAATTTTTAATCAGATGAAACTCCCATGCCTCAGTGAGAACTTTGCTAAGGTTAAGGCTACCATACTTGGCTCAGCTCCAATTGCCAGATCTGCGAACTTTGCTTAACTTCATGACAAGTGGAGTTCAGAGGCAGAGACTTCACTGCTGATAACCCAAGACCAGGTCTTGAAGGTTTTCCTACTTTTTTTCTCATTCACATAGGCAGGCTGACTGCCTAAGCGAACAGATCAGGGAGGGATTAAAAAAATGTGTTGCACAGACTGCAGTGAGATCTTTGCTGGATTGGATTTCAGCATTCACTTCAGATGTACCAAAAAAACCCCAAAACAATAAAAAATGTTAACCTCAAAAATGTTAAGCCCGCACTCAGTTTTATCATTAAAGTATTAGTAAAATTGATTAGAACAGCCCTACACTGTGTCCTATATGCACATATTACACTCCTTTCTGTCAGTCTAACGCTGTAGCTTAAATGCAATAGATAAGTGATGTGTGGGAAAATGTTTCAATATTGTGCTATATGCAATTGCAGTAATCTTAGTCCCTGTTCCATGACAGAGTTAAAGTGAATGCACTTAGAGTGTATGCAGTTATAATAAAAAAAGTGATTATATCATATAGTTTATTCAAATGTTACCATTATAACAATTATAATGATGAAATGATGAGTACACTGGGTGTCTTGATGATAGTGAAATATTCCGCTTAATGAAATAGTGCCCAGAAGGTTTAAAGATGCAGCTCAGAATTTAAATAAGAATTTATGGAAACAAAAATAGTGACAATGGCAGGGTTTCACTTTCTTTACATGCTCCAATTTTCAGCTTTCTCTGTTCTGTTTAAGAAAGGCTATACTATATTTTGCATTGTGTTACACACCATTAGACTATCTGTTCTAGGACACAGCCAAACTTTGTGAGGTTTTTCTTTGTCTGTGATTTCGATATTATTCAGTAGGATTCATTGTAGAAGGCAAAAGTTGCTGGCATTTCAGAACTGTAGGACACATGTATATGGTATGTACCAAAGAATGGGATCAAAGGAAAGTCAAAGTCAAGCAATGAATGGTGGATGAAAAGCCGAACATGAGCCAGCAATGTGCACTTGCAGCACAGAAGGCCAACCATATCCTGGGCTGCATCAAAAGAAGAGTGGCTAGAAGGTCTACCCTGCTCCTCAGCTCTGGTGAGACCTCACCTGGAGTACTGTGTCCAGCTCTGGAGTGCCCAGCACAAGAAGGACATGAACCTGTTGGAGTGGGTCCAGAAGAGGGCCTCAAAAATGATCAGAGGGCTGGAACACCTCTGTTATGAAGAAAGGCTGAGAGAGTTGAAGTTGTTCAGCCTAAAGTAGAGAAGGCTCCAGGGAGACATTATTGCAGTCTTTCAGTAGTTAAAGGGGGCCTACAGGAAAGATGGGGCTGTAGTGACAGGACAAGTGGTAAAGGTTTTAAACCAAAAGAGGGTAGATATATGCTAGATACAAGGAAGAAATTTCTTCAATGAGAGTGGTGAAACACTGGCACAGGTTGCCCAGAGAGGTGGTAGGTTTCCCCCTGGAAACATTCTAGTTCAGGTTGGAAGGGGCTCTGAGCAGCCTTATCTAGTTGAAGATGTCCCTGCTCACTGCAGAGGGTTTAGACTAGATGACCTTTAAATGTCCCTTCCAACCCAAACCATTCTATGAATCTATGATTCCAGGAACCCAAACTTTGATCAAAAAGCTTTACATCAGACAGGTTTGGTTGTTGAACAGCAAACTGGCTCATGGCCCCATGACCTCTGCTTTTGCTGTTCAGAAAGACTGCCCACATGGCTTCTAGTGGCTTTTCTCCTTCAGGGAACTACTCAAGTAACTTTAATAACATGTAAGGCTCCTCCTGGAGTAACCAGTTTGCCATATAACTCATCTACCGGGAAGGTGAGGGCCTCTCATAAACCCTGTGTAATATGTCTATGCCCTCTGCAGATATCCTATATAGTTGGCAGTATCTAAGCTGGAACTATACACTCGTGCTTCATCATCTGATTGTCTTTCCCAATGGTTCCTATCTCTGAAGTTGTGTTCAGTGTTCAGCCGGTGGAGAGCAGCTAAGAACCCTTATTTATTGATGTATGAAACTGCATGTACAGTTTGGCTGTATTTTGAGAATGAAGTCAGACTGAATGTACTTTGGTTGATTTACATTTAAATTAAAGTCCACAGTTCCTTTCTTTAATGCCCAACTAACTTATTCCCATTAAATTGTCTCTCACTAGATGGAACAAAAGTGTGTTTCTCAGCAGATTTTACTATGTCTGGATTTTCTTTTCTCCTTGTGAAATCATGCTTATGACTTGAGAGATCCAACAGAAAGAAAACTAAGGGGAGAATTTACTAAAAGTCCAATTAAAAAACCCAAACATGTAAACAAAAAAGTGTGTTATGTATGATATCAGAGGCTACAGATACCTTATGAGATTAAACAATCCTAGTGAATCCACCTAAGGACTGGAAGTCAGACATCGATATAGTGTAATTGATTTTGCATGAATCCTATATGACTTTTCCAAGAAATTCCTGAGCCATTCTCAGGATGCAGTTTTGATGACACCAACCTGTTCTGAAGGTTGAGAATGTTTAAGAATTTTTCTGTGCTCATTGGCCTTAGGTGCCTGAGAAAAATCCCAAACATACTTACTAAGAGCACCGGAATTACTTTTACACATACACCTCAGATCTCTCATAACTCTGATTTTCTGAGTCTGAGGTGGTAAATTGTGCATGTACTTCCCTTGCAAACAAAATAATAACTTGAGATATACAGATGCAGACACTCAGATGTATTTCAATGCCTCAGTTTGCAGGCACCCAAACACCTCTGGGAAACTCCACTTGATCAAGTTCCCTGTAATTCTGCAAGGTATCTTTCAGAGAGCAGAGCTTGGTCTCCCCTTGTACCTCTTGTACTAGGACCAGATTCTGCCCCATTGTGTGACAAACTCTGTGCAGTGCAGTGCAACCCATCTACTGGCTCTTACACTGAGGACATGGCTGTGTGGCTCAGCCACTGGGGTTCCTAATGCTGAAGACAGTGCTGAAGAAGCTGTCTCTGCCACCAGAAGCTGTGTGGCCACAGATGTGTCAGAGTTAATTAGGTCTACAGAGAGGCAGGTCTCATTGGATGCCAGGGAGTCCTCATTGGCATATTTCTGCTGCTTTTGAGATCCTGGCATCCTTTCGTAAGTCTAGACTGAACTGTCTAGACATACTAATTTCCTCAGAGTTAACTCAAGGTCTCTAGTTCTTCACTGTCTCTGTAAACCTGCCTCGAATCCTTATTAGCCCAGTTTATTTTTTCAAATCCTTTTCTGGACTTCCATAGTTTAATGGACTAAAACCTGGAATTTGCTAATCATTACCTTTAAAAAATATATTACCCAACTAAAGAGACAAGATTCCTGGATGTTAGTATGTAGGTGCATAGAAATTCATGCTTCTTCAATGAAGAAACAGTTAATCATTCTTCTTTTGACATTAAATCTATTATTCATGTCAATATGACATGGATGTAAGACTGTCATTACAAGATCATTACAAGGAATTTCTTTATCTGAGACTATACTAGGAGAGATGATAATTGTTATTGCTAATAGAAGTAACTGCTATTACTTGGATTTTAAAATATAATTACATGGCAGGAATACTTTTCTGCCATTTACTTAAATAACCCATGTAATAACCATATAACTAAATTAGAATTGGATGAGGTGGATAGTGGAGATTAAATCAAAATTTATCCTTTCTGATGGTATGCAGAAAGTTCTCACAGGACTAACTGAATAAAGAGCACAGAGTTAGTGGGGACAATTTTCTTTCAGCCTCGCAGTAGACACAGATGACCAGAAGATGAACAAGGCACGTGCTCTCACCAGTTTGGGTAATGCTGCCAGCAGTAAAGCTGAAGGCTCCTCTGTCTACTGGTGGGTTTATGCTACTGACCCCTGCAGAGATTCCCTCTGTACCTGTGTATCCATATGTCTGTTCATACATACATGCATATTTACTCCATAATGCCTTCTCTATGGTCTTAAACCTCCCTGGTGCCAACTACTCTGTGATGTTGGGATGCTGTGACAGCCACTTGCATTGTGTCCTGATTTGAGTTAGAATAGAACTAATTCTGTTCAGTGATTTTTACTTTTCAACTCAGTCTCTTCTAAGTAGCTGCACTTTCTGAAGTTAATGGCATATGTTTGCAGACAGTGTCTGCTTCTAGCAGTGATGTTTATTGTTACTATCAAGGATTGGTGTGTGCAGAAAGGCTCTCGTTTATGTTTTCTCCTGTGCAGACCAAAGTCACAGCTAAATATTATGTACCATGTTGGGGGTGCAGAAAGGAAAAGGGCGCACCTGCAGGGAGGAATGAGTGCAACAGGTGGCCCTAAACTGACCAACAAGGCATTCCATTCCATACGTATCATATTCAGTATAAAGCTGAGGGATTGCAAGGGTCAAGCTCCCTTCTTCAATGGCCAGCGTCTGAAGAGGACTCTGTCCACTCTGCCTTCAATCCCAATCTGTGTGTTGCTGAATATAGTTCCAGAATCCAACTTCTGCATCTGGTACCCATCTGCCACTAAGTCCAGTCTGGGACTTGCCTAGTGCCTGCCAACAGCATCAGTAGGAATTAGGTTCTATGTTTGTTTTGTATATATTGCATTTTATTATTATTGTATTTCATTAAAGTTGTTTCAGTTTTCTTTTCCAATCTATAAGTTTCTCACCTTTATTCCCTTTCTCTTCCTCCTTGGGAAAGCAGAGGGGTAAATCAAGAGCATCTGTCATTCATCTAGTGGCCAGCCCAACTCTAAACCTTGACACCTTGATAGGGCTCAGCCAAATAACAGATACATTTCTCCTACTGAAATAAATAATTAAGAAAAGGAAGTGTGTGATTTATCTGTACCCTAGAAAGTTTATCTGAGGAATGTGGTAAATAATAATGTGATTTCTTATCTGACTAAAGCTAAATATAGAGTATATAAATACTAGACATGGAAAGAACATTCTCTACCTGCAGTAGTTCGGGTGTGATAAATATTTTATTTTCCACAAGTTATTATGAGTGTGGCATCTTTAACTGATGGAACTGAAATATAAAGTGAGGGCTGGATTCAATCAAAAATATGTCAGGCTTCTGTAACATGTCAGTGCTATTAAATGTATTTTTATATGAGTATAAAAATGAATTTTATTCAGCTCTGCCATACACCATTTCTTTAGTTTTCTCATTCTGCTTCTCTACTCTGGAAGATGTGCAGTGTCGATCTGTGTGTGTCTATGTGTGTGTCTGTGTGTGTAGATAATTCTGTTAAGAGACGGAAAAAGGTAATTGCATGAGCTTGATGACATTTCCTTGATGAACTAAAAGTGAGAGATTTTGAGAACCTGCATAATCCTATAGGGAAAGGAGGAATATATCTCATTCCTTACAGCATGACTGTGGTGTATCACAGTTTTCACCTGGGATTATACTTAGTGCCTTTGTTAATGATCTGGAAGACAGAGCACATTAATTCACCTTGCAGGTGACACTATAGTGGGAAGTGTTGCAAAATACTGTGTAAAGAGAAAGAAACAACAGAAGGGGCCTAAAAAAGAAGATAAGAAGGAGAGACAGGAAATGAGATTCAAGCAGGGAAAATGCATTCATAGGAAAGAAACAACTCAGAACTCAGTTGAAGCTGGAGAGTAATTTAAAGTCTGATTAAAAGCCTCTTGACATTAGTGGAAAAGATGCACATTGATTTTAATGGGCCTTGAAACTGATGTCTTTTAAAGCACTCTGAGTTGCTTGAATGAAGGAGGCAATATACAGCAGGTCTGATCCTGTGGGGGAGAAGTTGCTGTGTATGCTGGTAGCAGGAAGAGCCAGGGAAGCATTTACAGAGTTATTTGGGACTATGAAAGTAATAACAGCATTTTCACTCCCTCTCCTCTCTCTTCTGACCTATCTCCCATGTTCCTTGCAGCTATGGAGGTGCATAGGGCATAGGAGGGCTAGTTTATGAGCACAAGATACCTCAGTTATGTAAGTGGAATCCCTGAAGCTACTTCTGTCACTCTGCTCACATTTGAAAACTACGCCCTTCCACCAGAAAAGTGCTCTTTAATGGGGCTGGAATGCTTCAATGGACAAAAACATTCCAGTGATGTGTAGTACGAGTTATATACAATAAGCGCTTGGAGGATGTCTTGCAGCAAGCTTTGTAGATGTGCTTAATAGTTCATGCTACACATGAAATATTAAAAGTCCTTTTTCTTCACAAAATCTTAAAACAAAGGGTTTTCCTACTTGATTTATTAAATAGACATGATAAGGTGTAGGCGAAATCATGCATTTGAGGTAGCAACTATTCACCCATATCTTGAACACTTGATTCTTTTTTTTTTTAATCAAGCATATACACAAAGCAGGAAAATCGTCTTCAGGATTAACATAAACACTACCTCACCCCGTTGCCTATGAACGCTAATTAAAGCTCATTTATTAATTTTAATTGTGCTACACGCTGAGACATTAATGAAGCAATCTAAAAATTCTTTTAAAAGCTGATATGACCAGTATAACACCAATGTTAGGTGCATTTAGCAGCTCTGCATGGAATGTTTTTGCACACTTAATGCACAGAACTCAATTTTGAAAAAAGTATATGTATACTACCACATTTATAAAAAATTTATTTTATCCTTATTATCTTGATATTTTTATTATTTCTGTGTTAGCTTTTCACTTCTAACCATTTTTTTCTTCCATTTTCAACTTTTCTCCTACACTTTTCCTTTTCTTTTTTGTCTCTAAAATAAAGAAATGAAAAAAGACTAAAGAAAAAAATAAATGGATGCAAAAGAAAGTGAAATATCAAATCTATTTGAAAAATGAGCATTACAAAACTCAGTGCAAAACAAACAAAGGAAAAAATACTATGTGTTCCCTTTTTGCCATTTTGGCTAAAAAATGTGGGAAAAAGGGAGCTAGAACAACTTTCAAGCTGTAATTAACAAGCAATATCTTAATAAATGTACACACATATGTAAGTTTTAAAACTTTATTGATTGGAAAAGTAGGGATGTACACCAACGTTGCACCTCACTGAATCCAAACAATTATAAAAGTCCATGAAACTGTAAGCGATAATGAGAAACTCTGCTACTTGCAGCTGTGCAGAAATGTCTGCCTAGATCCTCTCTGAGGCATTCATACACCACATATTTCTAGTGAACTGGTCACAGAATTCTCTTCAAAATCTACATCCCCCAAATGTTAAAGGCTTGACTTTGGTTTTCAACTGGCATCATTCTACAAATGCAAAAGGTATTTTACTTTTACCTTACATCAAGGCCTTTTTCCATTTCAAAAAGCAGTAACAAAGGCAAGATGCTCAGGATTTCCTGACTAGCCTCTCCATCCAGCAGGGTGCCTGGGTGAGTGGTGACTACAAAGGAAACTTCTCATCCTCACCAGAATTATATGCAAGCCATTGCAAGGGTTAAATTCTAATCTTTGTCTATTTTCCAATTCAGCCATATTCTTTGCTGTCTTCTAGCAGAGCTGTGTTCTGACAGTCTTGTTGCTGGCCTCAGTTGGAGTCAGCTGGCTAGGAGGAACTAGGCAGAATAACCACCTCTCCTTGTTTGCTCTGCATGACAGCTGGCAGGCGAATGCCAGAGACTTGCACAGGAGTGAGGAACTTTTGCTTTCAAGCAGAGGACTGCATGAGTGTGACCTTCAGTGGCATCCATAGGAGAGCGTCCTGCAGGAGGGGTGACCATGTTCTACTTGGAGGGCTGTTTTTAGAGTCAGAGTGGCAGCGATAGCTTCAGATGAATCTATCTGAAAAAGATCTGAAGCGGACAATGAGTCCCTTAGTGCAACAAGGAAGAAAGGAATGGTATGTAATTGCATATCAGATAAATGCTGTGACATACAAAGCTCCTTCAGTTCTATGACAGAAAAGTATGATTTACAATGGTTGTTGTATGCACTGTCACAACAAAGTCACTCCTGAACATCTCTACAGTACAGGCAGTGAAGCAGCAGTTTTTCCAGGCATACCTTTATTTGTCATGTTATATGATTTGGCATGTAATACAAATAGACCAGGTTTTTTGACTCATATTTTCTTAAAGAGCATCTTCCTTTAAGAAAGATAAGTAATATGACAGAGTAATTCTGGTGCAAGAAAACAGAGCACAGCCTGTTCCTTCAGAGATGACACAAAGGATTTTGGAAATAATGGGAATTTCTCCAGTGATATAACTGAGGACAAAACTAGGCCTTTTGTAAACAGAAATAAATACCTCTACATAAACCATGACAAATACTTAGCTGAAATAAATCAGGATCTCCCCAGTGATTTACACTGAAAATCTCGCCCTATAATATTAATCGTATTGTGTGTCTGCCCAGGCACTGGCAGCGGCTGCAGGGCAGCCTCTGTGAAGAGTGGCTGAGGCTGCCCCATGCCGAACACAGCCAGTTCCAACAGGTCCCAGCTGGCTCCAACAGCCCCACCACAGGTCACAGCTGAGCTCCTCAGCCAAGCTGGGGGCATGGGGGGAAAACAGGTTCCAGAAAGGCCAAGCCCAGGCGGGAGCAGGTTGTCCCTGAAGGGCTGGAGCCTGGGGAAGGACCGGAGCTGGGGCAGGGAGAGGTGTGAGGAGGGAGGAGCGGCTGAGAGGGGCTCTGAGGGACTGACCACAACCCACCTACCCAGAGCAGAGGAGATAGGGTGAAGGTGGCACTGAGAAAAAGGGGGTGGGATGGGAGGAAGGTGTTGTTTTAATGGTTTTTGTCCTCTTTGAAAAGAGGCTCTTGGCTGCCCCATGCCAGACCCATACAGGTTTTAGTGGTAGTGCAATAAAAACCGATATTGTACTGGCAAGGAAATGTGCTCTGAGGAGTGCGTATTTGTTGTTTTACCAAATGTTTATTAGAAAATGTAATCCTAGTATCCAGGTCATTAAAATATACACTTGCCTTGGAAGGAATGTAAATAGCAGCACGAAGTGAGTGTAAATATGTACATGAAAGTTCAAAATAGACGAAAAATAGTGTGGAAATGTGCTTTTAGTAATAACTGTGTAGTATTTTCCACCTGGGGATTTGGAAGTTCCTTTAGCAAATGTTAATGAAATAGAGTTAAGTCATCATCAGTTGTGATTTGTTATTCATAAAATATTCATTATTTCAGGTTAAAATCACATAGTGATTAAGCTGCTGAAATAGTTGGAAACATCTACTAAAACCTGTATTAGTCTTTACACAAATATTTGCATATTTTTATTTAAACAGAGAGCTAGCAGAGGGCGAACTAAACTAGAGGACTTACGTTTCTAAGAGTGCTTCTTTAACACCATTTATGAAATGAATAAAAAGCGCAAAGAAAGTGGTTATTGCATTTCCCAGGCTATTTTTCATACTCATTTGAATCCTTTTCCTGATGCAAATTGGAAACTGCGGTTTTTACTATATTGGTTTCTGCTTCCCTATCTCACTTTTCCCATCCTTCCCATACAAGTCTCACTTTGAACATGGGCTGTGATGTCGAGGGGAGTTAAAAATTTTCCAAAATTAGGCAACCATGATGGGTCTGTTTTGAGACCATGGTAACAGTAATAGAGAGTCCCTAAGAAGAGAATGTTGTAATATCTGTTTTGTGGTCAGCTATTGTTTGAAGCAGATTTGAACAGGATCTGTAACTGGACATAAGGTTAACCAAAAACTTGATGGTAGCTAATAGGATGAAGATATAACCTCCTGTTACCTTAGGTTACCTCCTGTTACATTAGAATAGTCTCCCAAGGGAAGTGGTGGATTCCCCTACACTAGACAGTTTCAGGAGTCATCTTGACAGGGTGCTGGCCCATCTCACTTAAACTACGCTTAAGGTTGGACTAGATGATCCTTGAGATCCCTTCCAACCTAGCATTCTATGAGCAATGCTAATATTAAAACAACATACCTCTAGGAGAAGGCTTTATATGTACATATAGGATGACCTTAGTGTAATGAACTAGATGAGAGTCAGAACATGTGCAAATGAGCTTTTGCTGTGTAAACAGAGGTAACCAATCATTTACTTTTGGGGGGTTTCCTCAGGGTTGTCCTGGGAGAGTCTCATCCTCACTGTGCAAGGAGTGAAACCCATCATGACAGGTCAATGCTGGAGCACCTTTGAGACCAAGGGGATTGCTACCTGAGGGTATAGGATACACTATGGGATGCAGCGGAAAAGTGTTTTGGGGTTGAATAGGATTTATTTTGGCTGCAGGTGGACAAGGGAGGGATCTAGGTTGTTTGGGGTGGAACAACTGTGTGAAAGTAGAGGGATAAAGAGGATAAAAAGATTGGTCATGTGTAAATAACAGTTTCTCAGTATACTTATTACCTTCCTTTCTAACAATTTTCTGGGGTGAGAAGCTCTGTGTACATGGGGGCTGGGTGCTAGCAGCTGGACAGGGACAAAGGCTAGAGGTCCCATGGCTGGAGAGACAGGAGTTAGTCAAACCAAGTGGAAGCCACTGGGGTGGGACCAGGGAAGAGAGACCCCTGTGCACCACTGGGAGCAAGTATGGGTGTGCAATTGAGTTTATGAATGTCCACAAATATCAAGCTGGAGTAGCTAGGCAGCTGTAGTAGGTGATGTGGTCTAAGAGCCAGAGGTGTATCTAAGGGTGAAAACATGATGGAGTTGGCTAACTGGGTCCAGGGGAGTCTTGGCCAGCTATGTGTGTGTATGTTTTGGTGCAAACTTGAGCAGAGCTGTGGTCCTGGGGGCTCGTGTATCCAGATACCAGCACCTGGAGATACTGAGATCCAGGGACAGCTGCTCAGCAAACTGAGTGTCTGAACCCTGATAGAGGGATCCATCTTGTATAGATGCATATCTGTCTGTTTTCAAGAATGGACTTACCTCCTGCTCAGCCCAAGTGAAGCAGGATGAGGTCTCTGGTGCTGTAAAGTACATTATACACCAAAGTACCTAATCTTCCTTTATCCTTTTCAGGAGTCTACAGTGACTGCTTTTGGCTGGATAGTTAGAGTCTGATGGGTAGTATCTTATCTTTGTTCTGCTGCTTGTACCAACCGTTGAGGTGTTGGAGGGATTGCTTGCCTAATTAGAAGATCAAAAATCTATTCCAGTGTGTTTCGGCTTAAATTTCAGCTCAGATAGGAAGCAGAAAAAAGTCCAACTTTAAAGGTTCTCATAAAATGTAGAGAGAACAAATCTTGTTTATGTTTCATCATGCCTTGGAATTTTCTTCTTACCAATAAATGGTCAATATAATATATAAAGCAATCTGTGGCCATTGAGTCATCTGATCTGACCTTTCCCCAGCCTTTAAAATTATTCTTTTGCTACTTAACCATTTAAAGAATGCCACAGGTTTTTTCCTTTTCCTTTTCCTTTTCCTTTTCCTTTTCCTTTCCCTTTCCCTTTCCCTTTCCCTTTCCCTTTCCTTTTCCCTTTCCCGTTCCCTTTCCCTTTCCCTTTCCCTTTCCCTTTCCCTTTTCCCTCTCATTTAGTTTTTTTCCTTTTTAAAAAATTTTCCTCACTGGCATGCCATGTTTACTTACTTGATTGTGATGTGGTTACTAAGGGAATGACAGTTGCTACAGTACCAGTATTACGGTTTTGAGAAACTTGTTCATTACTTATAGCTGGTTCAATTTCTGTCTTAAGAAACTTCTTAGAAGTGCATTTAATATTCAGACTTTCAATTTTATTTTTTCTCAGTTCATTAATTTGAACAGTAGTTTCATCCATTTCAACACTGAACTGCAATCATACACTGTCTGGGTAAAATACTGATAAATCAAATAAAGCAATTTCCCTTACACTAGCTATCACACCTACATTATACACATTACCATAACCAAAGATGCACCCACTGAGATAGAAGCTAGAAATTTATACAGAGTTTTCTTTTAAAATTTTTCCAAACAAGCTGTTGGTTTGACACTCAAGACATTATCCCAGACAGAGGGATCTCATTATTCGGGATTTAGGAACTTTTTAAAAGTTTACCTAATAGTTCTATCTATAAGCTACTCTGATCAACTTTTAGGGCTTTTAAGTCTTCCCACTCATGCTTCATGTACTACCACATCTGTGGGAATGTTCATGTTGTTATCATCTACCACTGTGAGTTATATGGACTGAATATCAAATGAATATATGCAGAAAAATAAAATTGTATTTCATTTGCAGTACTCGACAGATGATGGTTGTTCCCTAGCTTGCCTATGAAACAATCCTGGTGAACCCCTTTAGTAGTCTAGGCTGAGTTACATTGAAATCAGAGTCAAAGCTCTTCTGGATCACTGCATTGCCAAATTACCCCTTTGATCTTGGCAGACAGCCTATTCCCCCATCTGTGAAACATGATTGAAAACATTAATGCTCAACAGCTTTACTGTGAGGACAACTTTATGCATGATGTTACCATATTTAGAGAAGTTTTGGGATGATAAATTAATATCTGTTGCTTTGAGGAGATGGTAAATATACTTTTAACACTTTGACACCATTAATATTGCCATATTCCAAAGTAACATCAGACTATAGGAGCAGCAGTACTGGATTAGACCCCCTTGCTACAGCTCTGACAGTATCAAGTATTTTGGGAAAAGCTGTAAGAGATCAGCATCTATCCACTCTTGAATACTTTCTCATCATCCAACCATGTATGACTTTGGGGTTTCCTATGTCAGAATTCATATCCACATCTTTGTTCTTACTACTTTCAATGAGTTCTTCTTTGTAACACAGTTGTGGTGGATTGACCTTGGCTGGCTGCCAGATGCCCACCCAGCTGCGCTCTCAACAGGACAGGGGAGAAAACAGGACGGAAAAAGTTGTGGGTGAAGAAAGGGGCAGGCAGATAACTTACCAATTACCATAATGGGCAAAATAGACTCAATTTGGAGAAATTAATTCATTGCCAATTAGAGTAGGAAAGTGAGAAATAAAACCTAAACTAAAACCACTTTCCTCCACCCCTACCTTTTCAGGCTTTACTTTACTCCCTACTTGCTTACTCTACCTCCTCCCTACTTGCCTCAAGAAGTGGAGGGGAGATGGGGAATAGGAGTTGGGGTTGGTTCCTAATGCTTTTTCTCTGCTGCCTCTTCCTTCTCAAAATGTTCCCCCATTTCAGCCTGGGGTCCCTCCCATGGGATACAGTCTTTCATGAACTTCTCCAGTTTGGATCCTTCCCATGGGCTTCAATTCTTCAAAAACAGCTTCGGCATGGGTCCTTTCCATGGGGTACAGTCCTTTGAGAACAGACTACTCTGGTGTGAGCTCCTCTTCATGGGCCACAGATTTGCCAGATAACCGCCTTCTACATGGACTCCTTTCCACAAGCCACTGTTCCTGCCAGAACTCTGCTCCTGCATGGACTCTCCAGAGGTTGCAGCTTTCTTCAGGGCTCATCCTACTGTTCTGGCATAGGGTTCTCCATGAGCTGCAGGGTGGATATCTCTTCCACAATGCACCTCTAGGGTCTGCAGGATGGGACAACCTTCCTCATCATGGTCTTCAGCATGGGCTGTAAGGGGATCTTTACTCCAGAACCTGAAGGACCTCCTCCTCTCCTTCTTCACTTATCACTCTGCAGAGCTGTTTCTCTTACATTTTCTATCTCGCTTCTCAGAGCTGCTGCACAGTGTTTCTCACCCTTTCTTAAGTATGTTATCACAGAGGCACTACCAATGTCACTGACTGGCTAAAATTTGGCCAGTGGCAGGTCCATCTTGGAGTTGGCTGGAGATGGTTCTGCCTGACGCTGGGGTAGCTTCTGGTCTCTTCTTGCTGAAGCCACTCCTGCAGCCCCCCCACTACCAAAACCTTCTAATGTAAAGCGGATGCAACAGTTGAGAAGCTGATGTTTTATTTTCTGTACTATTAAGCAAAGACAAGGGTTTTGTGGTGTTTTCTTTTTCAATATTTCCGTTATTTGGTGATCCAAGCTTGGGAAAATACAAGGTAATCCTAATCACTAACTACAAAATAATTCTGAGTATTTGTGGAGACTCTTGCATGTCAGAAACTCCAGGTTTTCAGAGTGAAACCCAAGGTTTTCCTTGTGAAAGCCAGGTGTAAGAACTGCACCTCAGAGGAGCTATTTGAACTTCACAGAGCTTGGTTCATAGGGTTTGAAAGAAGTTTGGTTTGTAGGGATTGGAACTGAATCAGCTTATATTAGAGTGCGGGGAATGAATCTTCAGAGGGATTCCTTACATCAAGGCTCTTCTTATCTCTATAGTTGGGAGGCTTTATCTGTGCCCAGCAAAGCACTGAAACCAAGAAGCCAGGAAGTTCAAGCTGCCTCCCACACAGAAATCACTTCTCTCTCCATCTGTCATTTAAACGTAGACATCATCTGGTCTGTGCTAGCTTTGAAAGAGCCATCATTATTTCTCCAGGTCACTGGGCTGTTGCAGCTTTGTGATGGTCTGGAGACTGATCAGCTCTTTTTTCCTGAGCTATTCCAACCACTTCAGACATAGCTTTAGAGATTGGAGTCATTATCTATAGCAGGGAAGTGAACAAGAAATTTCTCATCATAAAATGAAAAAGTGGGAAGGACCCTTCTTCTGGCCAGAAACAGAATCTTCTTATTTTGAGAGAGAAATGGGTTTGATGGGAAAAAAAGTGGTTCAAAAAACGTGCTTTGGTTTAACACATTATCCTATAAGAAGGACATTTTTCTCAGTATGTTTGCTTGTACTGCTTGGAGCAGCCCCAGGGAACAACAGGCTCTCTGTTAGCATCTGGTTGTTGTCACAGCTGATATTTGTGCAGTTATTTACTACTGTTTATTATAACTTTCTTACATTTTCCCACATTCCCTATGAATAAGGACACCTACTTTTATTGGGATCCCTAAATTTCAGGTTTTCCACTGAAAGCGAGAATTGTGAGTTGCCAATAACTTACTAAAGGGTAAAAACTGTGCATCAAGATGGGATTAGAGCAAATGGGGTAAGCACAGCTACCGGACTGAAATAATTGAAAAGAAGAATGAGGCTGTTTGTCCTTCCCGTCCTGCTTCATCCGCCCCTTTTTCCCACCTTATTCTCTCTTATTCTGGCTTTGGTGCCTGTGTCTCCCTGATACAAGAGACAACATAAAACAGTACTTTGGCAGGAAAAGGGAACGGTGTTTCAACCTGTTATCAAGCTGTATCAGCTGTCTAAGGGATCCAAATCTCAATCTCTGCATCCACTCCTGGAGGGGTGGCATTATGTGTTCAAAAGAGGGGATAAATGTTTGCACTGGATATGGTGAATAAATAGATAGGACATTCCTGAATCTAGTTACCAAGGAAAGGGGCTATTATGTTTTGTTCACCTGACGTGGTGGTCTCCTATTTTGTCAAATCTCAAATCATAGAGAAATAGACAGCCTTGGCTGTTGGGTTGCCAACTCTACTTCAGCACAGTCTTACATATTTGTTTCTGAAGACACCTTGAAAAATGCATTTATTAATGCATGTTAGACGGATTAAAGACAAAAACTTCTATTCTGGGAAAAAGGAAAATGTTCAACTATTATTTCCATGAAATGAAGTATATTTAAACAGAAAACAAAGCTTCAAAAATTTTAAGTGGCTGTCACTGCATCCTGCAGGGCAAAAATACAGGTAGAGGTCAATGTCAAGATATGAATGTCTTCTGCCATTCTCTATGTGGCAAGCGTATCTGAAACTCCTGCATAGGGCTGGCAGTCTCAGCAGGACTTGTAGAGGTCCCTGGTGTGGCAAATGAAGCGTAGGGAGAGCACTTTATCACACCAAAATGGCACCGTTTGTCTGTGCTTAGGCATCTGGAACCCTAAGTTTCTGAAATGTATACATGCTCTATTTTAATACTTGTGGTTCCTCAGATAGGAAATATTGACATGAAGATTTCAGGTATTAAGAAATTACAAACATTAAAATGAGTACAAATATTTACTAATTTATTTTTCTGACGCATTTAAGTCTACTGAGGGAGATGATTCTTTTTTTTTTTAGTTGTAACCTATTAATACTGCATACCTCTTCCTATGTTGTTATTATTGTTATTACTACATTACAGAATGCTTTTAATTGCCGCCTCTCACAAAATTTTCCGGATGTCTTATACAGATCATTCCCACTATAAAATCCCAGTGTACTCGAATAGCGGTGATATCTTGCCCCTTTCCATGATCTTCTGAGGAGTGGGCTGTCATATTTTGCAAACCTTTGCACTTCATATAAAATGCAAGCAAAAATGTGATTTCTATTACTTTTTATAACATACCAATATCTCTGGAGTGAGTTAGCTGTTAAATACAGTGACAGGATAACAAGTGATTTGAAAACTTCATAGAAAACTTTTAGGATAGATAAATAGATTGATGGATCATAGAAATGATTGTGCAGTAAGCCACAGGTATTTTTTCCATTAATATCTATTAGAGATAATAATTCAGGAAGTTCAGCAACCTTCTTGGATATGTAGTAGCACTTAGCTAATTGCAGTGTAAACTGCTAGTGTTGAGTGAATTTCAGTATCAAAGGTGCATTTTTGCTTTCATTTAATTATTTATTCATTAAAGAAACATTTTCTACAAGCAGTATCATTTTTCATCTTTCCTCCCTCCATTGGAAACATAGAAAACAGAAATCTAGTCTAGAAAATTGATTGATTCCCACCCCCCCCGCACCCCCCCCCCCACCAAAAAAAAAAATTATATTCAAACATTTATTTTGGTTGTTTTAACACAATGGTAAGACTGTAACTTGACTATTTGGCTTTCTTTTTTTTAAAAAAAAAATAACACACAAGTGCAAAACCAAGCAAACAACCCAAAACAAGAACCAAACACCTTACTTTTTAGACAGTTCTTCTACTTCCCCAAATTAAGCCAAGTCACATACCTGATTTCTTTTAAGTTATGCTCTCAAGGTTGTAAGCAGCTGTGTTTTCCATCTCAGATACTTGGTCATAACAATGCTCTATAGCATCGGTATTGCATATTTGTGGAAAAGGAGAACTGCTGAATAATTATCAGTGTACAACAACTATCTTAGTAGACTCTCTATTATGTCTTTGGAATGAAACTTTTCATAGTTTTCATGTTTTTAGGCTACACATTTCTCACTTCAGAACTAATTAACAGATCTAAACCACAATTTTCTTGCTATACTGGAAGAAAAAGAAACAGTAGAAAGTTAAATACAAAATACATTTTAAAAGCTCAGAAAGACAATTATAAAAGCAGCCAAAACTATAGCTTATTTAATTTAGGTACCTTTTATTGAACTGCAGGATTAGTTCCTGTGAATGTTGAAATATTGTGCAGCATTGTATTTCTCTTGCAAAAAAATCAGATTAAATGGTCTTAGTAAAGATTTTGGTTTGGATGGGTTTGATTACATCATCTCATAACTTATTCTTCAATGAATTATTACAGAGAAGAGGAAACAGAGTGGTAAGTTGCTTGTAGAAATCAGCATTCATACTAAGAAATCATATCATCGGCATGTGTTTTTCTTAAAGAATTGATCAAACCAAAATAAGACGATACTGAGCAGGCCTTTCAGAGGCAGTTTATTACGAAAAAGGGGAGAATTAAAGGAGGTAAAGGATCTTTTATTGTGGTCTTGACTTATCATGTATTCAAAGGTCATCTGAAAGCTGCAAAGAAAATCAATTTGTCACATGCTGCTCTGCATGAGAGTTTTTTCTGTCAAGGACCTGGAGCGAAAATGCTCCACAGTCAATACCTGACATCCTCACAATAATAAACACACACTTTTGACTTTTCTACCCTGCTGTAATACCATTCTCCCCTCCCAGCCTCCTCATGTCTATCTCACCCCGGCAGGCCCTCTCATTCAGGTATCTTGCAACAATGAAAAACAAAGTCTGTTTTATGGCGCGAAAGAAAAGGAGGAAGTGGATCATAGAATCGTAGAAGGGTTTGGATTGGAAGGGATCTTAAAAATCATCTAGTTCCAATGCTCCTGCCATCGGCAGAGACACCTTCCTCTAAACAAGGTTGCTCAAAGCCCCATCCAACCTGGCCTTGAACACTTGTAGGGATGGGACATCCACAACTTCTCTGGGCAACTTGTGCCAGAACTACCTCCCTCAAGCTGCTGGCCACACTTCTCTTGGTACATCCCAGGATATGGTGGATTTTCTGGTCTGCAAGCATACATTGCCATGTTATGTTGAGCTTCTTGTCAACCAACACCCCCAAATCCATCCTCTGTCCGGCCTGTATATGCTTGGGATTGCCCTGACTCAGGTGTAGGACCACAAGGACTTGGCCATGTTGAACTTCGCAAGGTTCATACAGGTGATAAAACTTAATCCCTACTGTCTACATCCTCAGACTAAGCTGGTGATGTGAATCCAGACTACTGTTCACCTTTCACTAAAACAGATTTGCAGGTGAGAGTCTATAGGCCAAAGAGAGGTGAATATCAGAGAACGTAATGAAGCACAGATTTACTGAGGAGATAATGCTAATGAATCTTTAACACTGCCATTAACAAGTCTCACAGGGCCCTCCCTTGGATTCCTTAACCCTCTGATATTTATTTTTCTTTTTAGTCCCCCTGTATATCCCCAACTCTGATGTACAAGCCTTAAGCATACAAGCACAGCAGCTTGACCACAAGCACCATCAGGAAGCTGAAACTGTATATTATAACCCCAACAAAGGTCTTACAAAGCAGCATGGGGGAGATGGTCCCTCGGCATATGGAGTCATGTAAGAAACAGCAGGACATTAGCTACCTTTGATGCAATGGCACATCAAGCTGCAGGTTCCCATTCTGTTGACATCAGAGATATGTCTGTGCAAAATATTTTTCACAGGCCTCTATCTGAATTAAGAATGAAATTTTTTAACTTACATGAAGTTGCTGGTTTGGGGTTCTTTTTATCACATCATTCAGTAAAATGTTTAATGAAAAGGCATTTTTTAAAGTTACCAGTGTGTCACAATAAGCCTGCTAGTGTGATTATCCCCATCTGTACTAGATGAATACAGACCACTTGAAAGTGCTTTAGAAGGTTTGTTCTTCTATAAATAGAAAGAAATATATCTTTTTGCAATAGTAAAAATCCAAGTCCTATTTAGAATAGGAAGCTGTGATTCCTGAAGAAGAAGAGTCATGCTGAGTTAATAAGAACTGAGTAGGAAAAAAAATGAGGGAATAAACTGATCATTCAGTCAGGGGTGGAATTAATGAAGCTTGATTACTGATGCCTCCCCTTCCTCCACATTCCACCACCTCAACCTCTCCATGTAGATTCTCTGATGTCTAGTAATGATGTTCTTAGCCCTTTCATCAGTGGGAATTTTTCACCTCACATCAGTCACCTGCTTTCATGGAAACCGTCAGAGTGCAGTACAGTTTGAGCCATGAGTCCATAAACTTTCAGTGAAGTTGGATGACAGATTCAAAAGTTACTTGAAGAATGAAGGAAATAGTGATTGATGTGCAAACACACAAATATTTATACACCTTTCATGATCAGGTGACTTATTACAAAGAAATACATATGCTAATAAAACTTTTAAATATATTTAATCTCTCGGTTTACTTTTCATTCACTATTGCTTTCTGACTGCATGTCTTTCAAGACTATTCAGTTTTCAGCTTAGGTCACAGTTAGGTTTTGGATAGCTACATGAAAATTGTAAGGAATATTATAGCTTTCAGATGATATTTTTATTTCAAGAAAAAAACTTCCCAGGTTGAAATTTATAAAAAAATATACATTTTTAATAATTTTTTTTGATGGTTGAATTCTTTTGAAAAGACAGGTCAAACTGACAGTGCCCCTTAATATAGAATATTAATTATAGATGTGCCTAGAGTGTATTGTTAGTCAAAGTAGCTAAATAAATAACACGCAAAACATTAATAAATAATAGTATGATTAGAAGTCTCAAACTCTCCAGCACTACAGAAAAATTGAATTAGGAGAAAAATGTTGATTTTTAAACCCACAATTAAGCTTCATTTTTCACTAAATAGAATTCATAGTATTCAACAATCGAATACTATGTTCAGTTAATATATTTGTTGAGAAAAGTATTTTTTCTTCAGAAATTACATTCTGCTTTTCTGTTTCACATGACAAATTTCTTTTGATACTTCAGAGGGTTTAAATTTGTATTTTTTCAATTCATTATATATTTTTCTGCATTAAACCTTTAATTTAACAGAGTATGAAATAGGAAGAAGAAGTTATTTGGGAAAATCCAGTCATGAAATAAATGTAGGGAATTACTGATTGGAAACTGATTATCAAACTGAAACCTGAGCTTTTTAAGGAGATGTCATACAGGCAATAGCTATAAGAACAGAGGTGTGATAATAAAAAGAAATTGCCCTCAGGTACAGTAAATGTGCAAAATGAGAAACTTATTACACTCGTGTTTTCTCTAGACTGAAGGCTTTTTCAACTTCACCAAGGTAGCGTAGATTGATACCTTTAATAACTGAAAAAAATGTGTATTTTTTCATGACAATCTACGGCCTTTTTTGGAGGCTCTGTCCTGACAGCCCTTGACTGTACGGGGAGCCCTGTTTCTTGGCTGTATGAATGACCAGAGGTCTAGCACAAGAATTACACAGGAGATTTTTTCCAAGGGTGACAAGCAGCAGCAGCAGCAGTGTCTAAAACAATACTTCCCAACTTGCTTCGCATGCCATCTTTACTTACCATGCAAGCAGATTGCAAATCTCAAGCTGTCCTATCTGTCCTTATAGAGAAGGAAGCAAGCAGAAAAATCTGCCTCCTTGAGAGGCAGCAGGGTTCTCCCACAAAAACTTCTGACAGAGCCTTCCCCCAAACCAGGTGGGATTTTTCCATCATTTTCTATTGTGACTCAATGCAATCTTTGTGCATTGATTACAAGAACATATGATTTTAGAGCACTTCTGCGAGTGCTCCTTCAGAGAGTTACAGCTGCCCAGGTTTTTATTTTATTTTATTAGTAAGTGTTTCAGGTTGAAGATTTTGATCCTTTGAATGGACGTGTTTCCTAGGGCACCGCATTGATTGCCAGTCCATCAGTGAAATCACATCTTTTCCCTCTGTGTGGTGCCTTTTGATGATATCAGGGTTAATCCACAGTTCACATAATCCATAGGATCCTTCTTGTTCTCCAAGTTCCCGGCTGAGTTTGCATGTATTTGTTCAAATATTGATCTTCTCCCTTTCCTGTACACTGCCTGGAGGGGAAGGAATATGTGATTTGCTTTTCTTCTTAAACAAACAGTGATTAACATTGTTATTAAAATGTTCTCTATGAACAGTGTTAATAAAATATCTAAAAATAAAGTGTTCTTAAAAGCAGATTTGTTTGTGTGATTTGACAAACTCAATTTTTCAAGGAAAATAATTTGCCTCTGATATTGTGTATCTCTGACTGCATGTCAAAGACAAGACTACACATTTTTAGAGAGCAGGGTATCAGTAATCAAGACCTGTCATGCAGATCTGCTGGGAGTATTTCGCTTTTATTGTCTTTTCCTTAACAAGCTGGTACCTAGTTCATGTCAGTGGGACTCATTTGATGTGATATAATGAGAGATGCAGTTGTGCCAGTCCTATGTGAAGTTAAAAACGGGTCAGAAAAGTTTACCAAGAATCATGCTAATGAGTGCAGAGCCCAGGATGTACCGAAAAAGTGTCTCTTCTCAAATGTTGCTGTTAGACAAGCGGCTTTATTCTTCTGCCAATTTTACAGCCTCCTACTCAGCATCAACTTAATTTAAAAAAGAAGGATACCTAGTTCAATATAGGCTCCTGTAAATTCCCATGGATCAGATGGAAGAGCGATACTTTTTACTTACAGTAAAAAGAAAGTGAAGGTTAGTTCTGAGTAAGGACTGCAAATCTAGGTAGAGGATTTTTTGTTGGCTTTTTTTGGTTTAAAATTTGTGATCATGCAAGAGACTGGGAGTTCACGGTATTTTACAGCTCTCTGACTGAGCTGTTCTCATTTTCACTTTGGTGGCATCCTAAGATTTCCTGTGCATTATGGCTAAAACCATGTATCCAAAGAAAACAGAAAATTTCTCAAACTTCTTTCTACTTTATTACATCTCAGGGCTCTGTGTGTGTGTGTGTCTGTGTGTGTGTGTGTTCACCTTTCCAAATTTTGAGTATTGAACTTACATTTAAGACAAAATTTTCATTTATACTTCCCTTTCATAGGAGCCATATCCATATTTAAAATAAAAATAAAAATTATCAGATGTTATAACTAAAAGACTCCATAAAATTACAAAGACAAATGACAAGACCCTCAGGATAAATGCCTCGGTGCTGTTTGCTGAGCAGATCTGTGCTGCCATCCTCACCAAGTAGATTTAATTGCTCAAAAAACTCAGACTTGACGTGAACACAGTCATTTAGACTCTAACCTCAGACACTGTAGTAGAAGACCACTTCTACTGTATGCCTTACATTGGTTTTGCATCATTAGCTGAGTAACAGCTGCCTCATTCCACCCTTTTCTCTCTTTCTTGCACATGCAGGATGCTTTTACCTATACTGGTAAAATTTGAGTGTTTAAAAAAGAGATTTATTATATATATACCTTGTCAGTATCTGTAAGGAAAATGTTATTCCTACTTTGCAGATAGGACAACTCCATAACTGTAGGATTTATCTCACCTAATTTAGACTCCTGTAATGAAGTGCTCTCCATCTGAGTTGGTCAAGAGAACTCTCTATATAGCAAATGAAGAGAAATGGGTACGATTCATCTTCTCTATTCTGTATCTCCTGTAAGATGAAAGGATAAGAAATGATTACTTACTCCCATTGACCGTAAAAGAGAGCACAGGTACAGATGTCTGCAAAGTGAAAGTGTGATGTACCCTATACTAACAAAGTGAGTAATCTTCCCAAAATAATGTTTATATTCTATGGGTATTTCTATGCGCAGCATCTAAATACCAAGGTAACTTCACATTAGTTTTCACTGTAGGCTAAGGTACTTTGCTCAGAACTGCTATAATAAACTACTGTTCATTTCTGAAAAAGGGCTGAGATCTACAGCCACACTGCAAATGCCTTAACAGCAGTGTATTTATGCTTTCAGCACCAGCAAGGAGCTAAGACCCGATATTCGAGTCTAAACTTTTGACCAGTGCATTATTTTTCTTTGTGAATTAAAGCCGCGAGGGAACTAGTGGTAAAGGGAAATTCTTGGAGCAGCTAATCCAAGAGATAGAACTCCATCCTTGAGACATTACATGTTCTTCTACAGATCCCTTGCCTACCCACAAGGTTATGGAGTAAGTCTCGCATTTCACCCGACCATGAGATGATACTGGAATACCGGCATCTTTGTTTTTGCAGATCAATACGGAAAATCGTCTTATACGAGATTTCTCTTCTGAGGTGCTCTTTAAGAAAGTGCTCTTCAGTAGAAGATGTTAGCATGGAGTGCTGGAAATTAATTACTCACACATAATGCTTACACAGAGCATTTTCCAGGCACAGCAAACTACCCATATCCTTAGGGGAAATTTTCCAGGCCAGATATTCTATATCACAATGTCAAAAAGTAATCAGTTTATAATTCAGTATACACTTTATTGCTAATAGCAGCCTGCCCACATTGGACAGAGTAAAAGAATAAAAGAGATTTAAAAAATATATTTTAAAGTTGCTTATTTCTTGCCTTATAGCACTGGTAATATATTCTTTGTTTCGGTCTATAAAGACTTGTGTTTACTATTAAGAATACACAGATTGAAGTTCCTTCAGGATACTTGGGGAAAAAAAAATGATAATAGTATCCTCAAATCACTCAGAATTTTGACTATTCTAGTTGCATTACAGAAATACGAGTCTTTATTTAGAAAGAAACATTGCTTGCTACCTTCTACATTAACAATTTGCCCTCTCCTGCAACCCATCCCTTTGGGCGCCTTTGCTTTAACTGATCTAATTCTGTCAATATAAAGGCATCAGTATCTCTGTGGAAACTGTGTGCCTTTATAAATCGCTGTGTTAGAGAATGCATGCAGTATGCTCTGCAACTATGTGGAACTGTGACAGAGCTGCACTATGACAAGCTAAATATTGAGACCTCGAGCATTTGTTATACTCTGAAATAAACTTTTTATACATTGCTGAATTCAAGGGCAAGTGGCACACACTCAATTAGAGAAAAGGTTTGCATATTATCAGCACAAAGTAGCAAAGCAGCCAGCAGTGTAGTTGCTATCCAAGGCTATGATACTATCAGATCTCATAAAACACAGGCGATGGGGTCAACACAGTACCCATGGAGAAGAGCCTTGAAGAAGAAGCACTGGAGGATGCTGTGCATGCAGTTAAATCCCTCTCTGCTACTCTTTTTTTCAGTCCCTGAAGAACTAAAATTTCTTATTAGTCTTGTGGCTAAAAGAGGTTACTTTTCCCATTCCCTTCCCTTCCCTCACAAAAAATCTTTGTTTTTCAACTTACCCCATTGTTAGTTCTGTTACAGTAACTTGGTTTGAAGTTGGATTAAGCAAATGCTCTCACATTATGATCCAACAGCTTCGGATTTTCAGTAGTTTCTAACACACTCTTAGAATTTCTTTTAAAGTTCATCTTCTCTGATGAAGTGGAAAACACTTCTCACTGTGAAAAATTATTGTATCAGCATCTAGGTACCCATGAAAAATAAGCTGAATAACAAGATATACATTTCAAGTTGAATGATGATTCCATATTAGCATGTTAATATATATTCTTGTTCAGAAGGAAGATAATTTCTTGTTAGTCTGGTTATTCTGGTTGGAATAATGAAATTATTTCAAAATAACAGGATCCATATACAATAGTGTCTAGAATGTGTAGTTCAGACTGACTATGGGTCTATACCCATAATAGATGTTGGCATGCAAAAACTTCACCAGCTGAAGAGAAAAAAATATTGAGACTGAACCAAGTTGCACCAGTTATATCAAACACTGAAAGCTCATTTCTTTTCTGTAGCCTTTCTCCTTGTGCAGGTCAACTGATGATGAGATTAATTAAGTTCTTGACTTTCTCTTGAGGCAGAATTAATTCAAAGCCATTGTGTAAATTATAGTTGTTGCAATTAATTAGAGTTTTTAGACCAAGAACAGGGGAGTTATTTTCAGCCCTAGTTTGTGGAAAAGACACAAGAAGAAGCTTTTAGTTGACACTCTTGCAGTAGCACACTGATAACAAGTCTTGTCTACTACAGAATAGTGTTTCATGTCCAACAAACACTTGAAAACATAAAACGTATAACTCAAGGCAAAAGAAACAGTTTCTTCATCAAGGAGGTAGTTTGGCTTACATAAGAATATTTAACAGGTTTATAGAGGTGATCCTTCTCCCCTACTCAGCACTGGTGAGACCACACCTGGAGTGCTGTGTCCAGTTCCAGGCTCCTCAGTACAGAAGAGATATGGAGATAGTCCAGCAAAGGACCATGAAGATAATGAAGGGTCTAGAGCACTTCACATATGAGGAAAGGCTGAGAGAGCTGCTAGAACTGTTCAGCCAGGAGAAGAGAAGGCTCAGGGAGGACCTTATTAATGTATATACATATCTGAAGAGAGGGTGCAAAGAGGACAAAACCAGGCTCTGTTCAGTGGTACCCAGTGACAGGACCAGAGGTAACAGGTGCAAACTGAAACACAGAAAGGTCCTTCTGACCATCAGGAAAACTTTTATTTTTTTGCTATGAGAGTGACTGAGCACTGGCACAAGTTTCTTAGAGAGGTTGTGGAGTCTCCCTCCTTGGAGATATTCAGAAGCTGTCTGGACGTGGTTCTTGGCAATCAGGTCTAGGTGGCCTTGCTTGAGCAGGGGAGTTGGAGAAGATGACCTACAGGGTCCCTTCAAACCTCAACCATTCTTTGGTTCTGTGATTCTGCAATGTGC
>JAVSBS010019774.1:15315-33671 GCA_033124195.1 Coracias cyanogaster
CCAGCGGAATGAGGAGTTCTCTCTTGCCAGGACAAAACACTGCTACAGCGACAGGGTTGGTGTTTAGATTTTTTCCTTGAACAGCGACGTGTATTTTGCATGCTATCAATATTCCGTTACCTGGCTTGCTGGCTGTTTCTCTGAAGAGGCAGGTAGCTGCATTTGACTCTGGGGGGGTTGGGGTTGCACGTAGATTTTTTGTGCCGTTGGTGCCTGTTGCAGTTTGGGCAGCTGCTGCGTGGTTTTTACTGCAAGCACCTGTACTACAGTTTGCTGTGGCTGTGCCACTAAGGTAGGGAGTTGCCTTTCTTTGGCCATCATGTGGTGTGGGGGGTGCTGTGCATCTGGTTTGGTCTGTGCTTGCTCTTGCTGCAGGGGGGTTAGCTTTTGATGCCTTATAGAAAGCTGGGGCATTTGTGGGAGTTTGTGCTGGATTTGATCGGCCTGCAGGTGGATTGTCTGCTTCTGCTTAGTCTGGAAGCACTGCAGAGTTTTCACTTGCAGTTGAGTCTGTTCCAGCTGTGGCTGACTCAGTTTTTGTTGTTTTTGTGCCTGCGATTGCGTCAGGGCAGATCTGTAAAACAGGCCAGTCTGAGGATCTAAGGTGTCCATCTCTTCCACTTCTCCTTCCTCAGTTCCAAGTTGTTCACTGTGTTTGGTAAATGCAGTGTGACTGCTTAATGCCTTAATAAGAAGAAGTTAGAACAAGTTAGTAAAGAGTAATATAAGTCAGAAGAATACACAATCTAAAAATTATTTTTAACGCTTCAACTGCACTACTTTAACTTACTTTACCATTACAGACTTGCAATTCATGTATAAAAAGACCATCTTACATGAGGATTCCACTACACACAAGCAATCGGTAGCTATTTTTATCACATTAAAATGTGGTACATCTCTATGTGACAACATTAACTGTGTAACTAATCCTCAGTGGAGATTATATAGCCCTTGTGTGTCAGGATAAGGTTCAAAGCCCCTAAGGTTGTGCGGCAGTTGGATACAAAGCAGCAGGGATTAGAAGGTGGTTGAACTGGTAGCTCCTCATTAAAGCCAGAGTCTCTCTGCACAATGAATTCTGCTTCTTGAGAGCCTAGTCATCTGCTCCATGATTTCTTCTGCAGCTCCCCATATACCTACAGCCAACCCTATTTCAGTAGAGATCCTCTGTTCTTCCTCAAAATTTTATTGACATTTTTCTTGGGTGTTTCACAAACAAAGATTTTTTTTTTTTGAGGGATCAAGAGATCTATGTGACTATACCCTGTATACCATGGTATAAATGTATTAATAAATGACCTTTGCAAGACCAAGGAGCCTATGCAGACATCTGTGGAAACACTCTTGAAGTGGGTTTATAACCTAACCTAGTACTGTTCTGGTCCACAGCTGAAGTTACACCACTACAGAGGTGAGCAGGTCTTGAACAAAGGCACCAGAGTGGCTTCAGGAAGATCTCACTGCAAGCAACATTGCTTGTTTGAAGTGTTTGGGATCCTCAAGGCACTGGTGTAAATATGATCTTACTTTTTGATTCAGAGAAGTCTGCCTATTCACAAACTAAAGCTCTCAAACGAAAAAGACACTGTGCACTCTGTGTCCTGACCAGGTTCTGCTTCATCCCTCTTCCCCCTACACTAACACCAACATAACATCGAGGAAAAATGCAGCTTGCTGCTGTTGAACAGATGACATGAAGCCAGCAAGAACTCATCCAGGAAGCACTATCTTTCCCACAGTGGCCGTTAATACCTCTTACTTAACAGCCTCAAGCAATCTCATTAACTGCTTCCCTTTTATCCCACCACCCTCACCATCAAAACAGGCTTCTGCCTTTTCAGCAGCAGCAACATGACCTACACGTTCAGAACAAGCCCTGGTCCTATACGATTCATGTAACCTACTGCTTGTTTATAGACTGTTGGGAAAAGAAAAGGTACAACCTGCTGCATGATATGGGTAATTGCGCCTGTGGAGGATGCGGGGATAGATTTCACCACAACAGAAGTCTGCGTTGCTGTCTGCGACTGAGCCACATGCTGCAGCAGAGTCCTCTGGGGCTGAGATGACTGCTGGTGGGGCTGGGACCGATGGCTTACTGGAAGTAAAGAGGTCAGTGGCACTTCTCCAGAACTAACTGCAGTAACTTCAACTATCTGCTTTGCATTTAAGCTTCAACTGAAAGCGTATATGAGTGAAATAAAGACCTGAGTAGGAAAAACATCTTTTACTGTATGCTAGCTTCAACCTTAAAGTGTAGATCTATTCTGAGGAGGCTCTTAAAGTAGCAACTCAGGGGTTTTGCTTTTGTCTCTAAGTAATCAGGCTTGGTCCAAACCTCCTCTGGCCTCCCTCTCCCAACACACCAACTCTGCAAGCAGAATTTATACTTGATTTTCAGTTGGGCTCTTCATACAGCACCAGCTGCAGAGCCCAAGTTATGCTGTGGTATTTACACTGCAAAGCACCTGCAAAATTGACTGCAATTAAGAACAGCAGGCTTTGCTCACTGAGTTTCTACCATGGATAACTGCCAGAAATACTCTCCAGATCACAGGTTAAATTTGAAAGATGAGCCATTAGAAAATGTTTGGGTGTTACGAAAGCAAAGGAGGTTGATCAGAAATCACAGACCACAAAATGGAGACCTTGTCATAGATCTGTGTCGCCTTTCCGAACAGATCCAGCATGAGTTATGGAGCTACGGCGACGGCTCCGTAATTAAATAGTAGATTGACAGAGAAACGATCTTCTGCTGAGCAAAAAAAAACCTCACAAACTATTCTATATTGCAGTCACCGATAAGAAATGAATCTAAATTACTTTATGCCTGTCCATACTAATATGTAAATACTTGCTTTAACCTTTTAGCTACAAAGAATTAATAACTGAAGCAGAACAAGCAAAGCTTTAATTCAGTTGTAACATAAAAGTTTAAAAGTTTCTAGTGACCTTCCTGAAAGTTAAAAGAACGGTCATATTTTGAATTAATATGATAATTTCCCTTTCCCACTCCATGAAAGGAGTTGGATTATATCAATACCGGCCTGCATGCTGTGCCAGGTTCATAGTGGATATCCCCCAACAGTCCCTGCACCATTGAAAACTTCATTTAAAAATAAAATTTCTAACCTATATGGTTGTGTAGATATTCTTCCGAATGTGAACCAATACAGTGTTGTCTTCCTGAGTCTGTAGACAGACAAAAAATGGTGACACTAAGATGTGTGAACCGCTCCCTTCATCTCACGAGGAAGCACGTGCTGAATCCCGGAGTGCCTAATCCTTTGGTCTAGGCGCATGCAGGAGATTTCACAACAGGTTATAGACTGTTCACTACCTCGCTATGGAATTTTTAGCAGGAAATAGAGCTACGTGGATCACTGATGAATCTTGAGAAGCACAAATTACAATGAAATGAAACAATTACCTGCATTCCCTGGCAGTGTTCACAGAAACTGGGGAAAGGGACAAAAACCTACGAGCAAAATAATCAGTTTGGCGCTGCAGCAGAAAGCGTTGCTAGTTAATCCCCAGCAGCCTGTGCTTCTCTGGTAGATCCCTGTGTATCAACTCACGGGTTACAAAAATCCTGATATTTCAAGTAGTAATCATAGCTCATGGGAATTCTCAACTTTTGTACTTTGTATGGCTTCTAAGATGCTTGAGAGGACTTAAATCTACAAAGATACCCCTGTAATTTCCCGTCCTCCCTGCAAAGGGCTCTATTTTACATCAGCTTTTACAGCAAGATCCAGCAAAAACTGGAACCTCAAATGGAAGCTCAGTGCACGGTATCTGTGTCAGTCAAGATAACTGACTGTTAATTGAAGACCACTTCAACACTATTTATTGTACTTTGGAGTTCATTTTAAGAGAGATCCAAGGGAGCATGACTCAAACATTCAAAATTGAAGCCAGATACAGTAAGTGTTATTTAAAAGAGTAACAATATAATCATCCCTGCACCCCCAGCTCCGATTTCTCACAATTTAAATATAGACCGCACAAGGGATGGAAGCAAAAGGAGGCGGCAAAGAGCAGGTAAATGAAAAAATGAAAATATTAGACGTTTCACATGAAAAACACTGGTGTTACAGATAGGTACCTATATAATTTAATGCCAAATCAAGTTTTATGCCTCTTTTCCAATGCGGATTTTCAACACTTTTGCTTTTATTTCCCAAATAAAGTAGGCAGACTGATAATGTGGACTTCAGAGATGAAGGAGTCAAGGACTTACACAAAATGGGCAATCAGATAGGAGAAGTCAAGTGTGTAAAAGGTTAAGAACTGAATCCCAACCATAATTTCCATTTGAATAATTTAAAAAGTGTAAATTCATCAGTTTAAAGCCTTCTAGCAAATGGAGAAATTGGGGACTACATTAGCACACAAAATGTGCATCTGGCTAAAAACACACTTAGGCCTGGTAAGCAAGTTACTTTTTGCAAATATAGGTTAAATTAACTCAAAGTATGACTCTTCTGGATAGTACAAGTTACACAGTTCCTGTTACTTTGTTTTCTACTTTTTCCTTACTAGATATTTCCCTTAAAGCGAAGTGGGACAGTCTTGCCTCTCCATAAGATCAGGGAACAGAAAATATGTTCAACTAGGATGTCTTGAAGCAAAAACCCTTTGCTTCAGCTATAAACATTCTCCGCTACACCCCAGAAAAGCAGATGCGATCTCCGTCCCCTGCACAGAGCCTCAAGAGTGGAAGAAAAGACTCATTTCTTCTACAGCAACTTGCAGTGAAAACATAAAAATGAAACTCATAGTAAGAAAACCCCAGACTTGAAGAGCAAACCCACCATCACAAGACCTTCATTACTTACCCGTTGTGATGTATTCAGCAACTAATTCCGACTCTACTACAGCAATTGAAGGACTTTCTGGAGAATGCCTCTTTTCTTGGGTCATCTGGATTGGGACAGCCATTTGGCTCAAGTCAATGGTAGGCTGCCTTGGCTTCGATTCTAACTTTTCCTTCACTGCTTTAGAAGAGAAAAAGAGAAAATAAACCTCCTGTATATAAACCTCCATAATAAAACAAAACTCCAATATAAATGCAAAAGTATAATTAAATAGTGAACAGTTTATAATAGATTCAAACTAAGTGCTGCAGGATAAGGAGGAATTAAAAGAATTCAAGATAGTCTTTTTAATTACATAACTTACTACAAACTGTTGCTTAAGGAAGTAATAAGCTTTGAACTTGTCCTAAACAACCACGTGCGTTTCCATACCTGTCGTCTGCTGAAGTTCCAGTAAAGCTTTTATCGTAGAAGTAGCTGACTGGGATTCACTGGATACATCCTGGTAAATTATTGTAGGGCTCGTGTCCACAGCAATTTCATGTTCTGACCAGTCCTGACTTCTTGAAGCAATCACGTGGACTACAGGCTGAGAATCTGCAAAAGAACACAGGCACATCAAGTTATCATAGAAACATTTTGGGCTGGAGGTCTCTTGTTGACTTCTTGCTTTAAAGCAGGGCTACAGATCAGCCTATTCATTATCTTTTAGCATTTTGAGCACTGCTCGCTCATTCTGTAACACCTTAATTTTTATTACAATTGACTCTTGAAGTAAGCCACTGCTGATGTTATGAACAGTTTCCAGAAAAAAAAAAAAAAAAAAAAATTAAAATCCTCTTTGTTTGCAAAAGCTTTGGTTTGAACAACCCAAGTTCAGCAAGTTTTTTGTATGTTGAATTTTCAGAAGGTTTTAACAGTGCAGGTGATCAACATGTATTCAGCATTCTGAACTGACAGCTCCTAAATTTTGATAAACGTGCTGAATCTTCAGAACTGTAATTTACGTTTTTACTTAAAATGGCAGCATAGACCAACAGTTACAGAATTCTATAGCAAAGTTCATAGAATCATTTGGTTGGAAAAGATGTTTAAGATCATCAAGTCCAACCATTAACCCAGCACTGCCAGTTCATCACTAAACCATGTCCCTCAGCACCACATCTACATGGCTTTGAAACTCCTCCAGGGATGGAGACTCCACCACTGCTTTGGGCTGCCTGTTTCAGGGCACGACAACTGTTGCAGGGAAGACATATTTCCTAATATCCAACCTAAACCTCCTCTGGTACAACATGAGGCTGTTTCGTCTTTGTCCTATCCATTGTTATTTGGGAGAAGAGACCAACACCCATCTTGCTACAATCTCCTTTCAGGGAGTTGTTGTGAGCAAGACAGTCTCCCCTCAGCCTCTGTTCCTCCAGGCTCAATAACCCCAGGTCCCTCAGCTGCTCCTCACCAGACTTGTGCTCTAGACCCTTCCTGTGCTTTGTTGCCCTTCTCTGGACACGCTTCAGCCCCTCAATGTCCTTCTTGGAGTGAGAGGCCCAAAACTGAACCCAGGATTTGAGGAGTGGCCTCCTCAGTGCTGAATCCAAGGGGACAATCCCTGCCCTAGTCCTGCTGGCCACACTAGTGCTGATACATTGACATACCTACATTGAAATATCATTGACAGGCACGTAAGTACTCAGGTTTCACTGACAGACACTTGCTTTTATCTGATGCAGTGACACACCCTGACCAAAGGCTGGCTGTTATTTATGCCCTATTATTTACCCTCCTCTAACACACAAAGAGCTGCATCCATATCACGGCTTGAAGCCAGGGCAGCATCCCCCTCAGGACTGCACGTCTGAGATATGTCTTGATTCATGTAAATGTACCTATAAGAGCACCAATATTTATGTTGATCACATGACAGATTTCAGTCACGCAGTGGAGAGATGCTTCAGTATGCTCAGGAAAGAGGGTGACAGAACATGGTCTGTCATAAAAATCCCCCTGTGGGGGTCCAACTGTGACACCCCCAAACCAACCTGGCTACACTGCCTACCTCTGGCAGATTCCCCAAAAACAAGGAGCAGGCTGCAGGTCACAAACATTGTAACAGCAAATCAGGGTCCAGAGAGAAACCATTTTCTCCACTTTTCACATAGAAATAGAGGCACATGTTAAATAGCTCATAAAAGGTAAATAAATCCATAAGGATAGTGAACAATGATACTTGCTGCTAAAAGGCTGAGTGAAAACCTGTGCTAAAAGGAGACACAGCTATATGAAACTAGCCAGCACGCCCGGGAGACAAGTTCATTTGGATTTTATGCGACACCAAAACACACCTTGGGAGCTCTGGGAGGACTCTGTAGAAGAAGAGCTGCTTTCAGTGTAGGTTTGTGGTTCTTCTTTCACTTCTGGGAGAGACGAGTTTCCTGTCTCTGTTACTCTTGATGCCTGCTGTAACGTTTCAGTCACCAGCTGCCTAGTCTGTTCACTCACAACTGTTGCTTGAAATGTCACTGGCTTTGGTTTTATGAGAACCTAATCAGAAAGACAATTTTTGTGTATAGTAACAGTACTCAAGAAAACAGATCTGAGCAATCAAAGTACAGGGTGCCACTCAAATAGATCAATATATAAAACCTACAGAATATTCATAATCTACTGAAAAAGTCTACCAGTAAATTTAGGAGCTCTGATTATTAAACCACAAAGCCCAAGTAAATGGCAATGCACAAGAATACACTTCTCACTTATCAGTAAAGTACTTAACACAATAAACCACTAAACAGCCATTTTTCAGGGCTGGATACAATGATGGTGTGACAACAGAAAGCTACGCAAGTGAGCTGGAACATGCACTCCACTGATAAGGACAAGCACCTCGCTTCTGCAGCCCACAATAAATACAGTCTGGAACAATCAAGACACGCAAAGTATTATATCTGATAAAAGCTTAGTTCTTTTAAATATTAAAAGCAACAAGAGAAAAAGCTAAAACTAGAAGCGCCCAGAAATAAGCTGGATTCTCTGTATACAGCCCCATCAACTACATAAGGTTGCAGGAACAACCAGAACATATACTAACCAGAAAAATAACCTCAATAAAACCTCAGGTTTGATGGGTGACCTATGTCTAGACTCTTGTGTCTTCATTTCTCATGAGCTCACCATTAGCTGTAAGATGTAAACAAGCACCTAGAGCCATGACCAGACAGTTTCAGCTAAATAAAAGGCTTAGTAAATCCTTTTGGTTTGCTCTAGGCCTCCAGAAACAGCTAACAATGCAAATACTGTGCTCGAGAAATCAGAATCAAGGCCACCTCGTTACACCCCTAAGTCTCATTCCCCATAGACATATATTAATCCTGCAACACATGCGGCAACACAGTGAAATATTATTTACTTCCCATTAGAATTTAGAGGTACATTTCAAGACAGAAACAGGTCCTCACTGTACCTGCGTTTTCCCTTGCTGACCATAAACAATTTTAGTTGGGATGATTTTGGTGGCTGGCTGGACCGTGGACCCTATTCCTTTTGGCTGTGTAACAATCATTTTTGTGATGGGTCTTGTGGCAGTGATGATAGCAGGTTTTGCTCCTGCTGGCACTGCCTGAATAGTTTTCTCCCCCTGTAGAGAAGTCAAAGTTTACAGGTTAATTTAGTGAAATTCTTCAGAGAGACCCACTCCTCTAAAAAGATAGACAGTTACAGGCGTGTGTGTGTACCATGAGACCAACCTGTTGCTGCAACTAGACTTATTTGATACAAAAAACCAGTCAAAGACCAAGAACAAAAGCCCCTATGGCTTTGAATGGCAAAGCTACCAAAACCCCCTTTTCCATTGCTTTATTTTTTGAGCAGCTCTGAAGGGGTGAACAAAAAGACATTGACAAGTTTTTTAAAGGTGTTTCAAAGAATTCACATAAGTTAGAACTTCCCTCAAATCATTCACAAATGATTTTTAAAACCTCTTATTTCTATTAAGGCTAACTTTGGCAAGAGATCTATGAAACTGGGATTGAGATTCTAAAAATAAATTATCTAAATATAGATCTATGTGTTATCCTCATGACCAAGACATTAATTACGTACAGACTATTCTTTTTAAAATTAAAAGTTCCCTAATTTTAAAAAGAAGCTGATTCACAGCTGTTTCATGTGAAACATTGGAATAGGGCTGATGTATGACTAGACTCCTGGTAGCTTAAGGAGAGCAAAGACACTGAGCATGATGATTTTTAGCTCTACACAGTAACAAACTAGATGAAGAACATTATTTGCCAGTTCTCCCACTACCAATTCCCATCAAGTAGCTGGAAATCCCACGAACCATACGTGTTTCAGAAATATCATCATGTTCTGGTGATTCCTTCTCTGTAAAATCACAAGATTTCCACTTGTCTGGAAACACAGCTTTAAGTTTTGCAAATTAGGAAAATTCAAAATCTTAACAAGATTTCCTAAAAGGTTTTAAAAAATTCTTTCTACTCAGCTCTGCCACTCAAGCAGACTTTTAAAGAGTACGTGATTAATGCACTAAATCTCACAGTTCTATCTAGGAACATAAAGCACATTCATCATTTTTATTTACTAGCACTTACAGGTAAACCCAGTTGAAGCTGGAAACTTAATTTTGTTCTTCATACATGTCAGGTTATTGAAAAAGAATTCAACACTAAATAACACTAAGGTACTGGACGTTACAGTGTTGGACACCTCACAACTGAAAGGTGATACCTCTACTGTGAAGGGACGGCTTATTTCTGTCCTTTACATCCAAAATACAAACAGCTGGAGATGTAGGTTTATAACACAGGACTGTAGTTCTCACTAGAGCACAAACAGGGTAAGATTCTAATAATTTCCTTCTACATAACCCCTTCAGGATTATAAAATCATTAACCATGGAAAAACAGCAAGCTCAAAAAGCTTTTATTTTCCTTTAACTTTGAGAACATTCCCAGCTTGTTTGAAGCATCTTTCACACCCTGCAAAACACACTTGCTTTTCAAACACCCCTGACATCAAGGCATGCTGGATCTGTTAAGAAGCTCATGCAGTTTGCTTTTCATAGGGACTTTAGCAGAATGAATGCAGCAGCCACCACACAGCCTGTCACTTGGCTATTGAGACTTCAAATTCCTACTTACCCCAGCATTCAATAGCGTTGTGACAACATTTTTGCCTGGAAGCCCTTGAATTGTAGTTCCTTTTCCAGTAGTCTTTTGCACAACGATGACATTGGGTTTGGATGTCATTGGGATTGTAGTGATTTTGGTTGTAGTTCCTACATTTTTGTGGGAAAAGAAATAATGCACAGTTTATCACGCATACATTTCCTTCCACTGTAGAAGTTGGTGAGCTATAAAGGAATTGTATTTAAATATGACAGCATAACAACAACAAAAAATACAGGGCAGCACCTGGAATGGGAATTTATGTCACCCAACTCAACACAAAAAGATCAGATACCCACAAATCTTTCACCTACATTAAAAACAGGCATGCCCAGGACAGAGTAATTTATATTAGCACAGTCAGCCCCTTCCCACAATGACCGAGCAGACTAACGCAGCTTTCTCAGGCTAACATGTCTAACTTTTCAAAGGCTAGAATTAAGGGGGGATAAAGGCACCACTAATACTCAACTAAAGGTCCTATTTGCACAGAGAAATATTCTTCTACAGGTAACCTCTGTAGAAGCTATCTTTCTGGCATTGAGCTGTTGTAATACAAGTGACAAGTAGTGGATTAAAAGAAGGAAAAAATAAAAATACGCTGTTGTTTTACAATCAGTTCTTAAAATTGGAGTTTACAAGCGTGGGGTTGGGTTTTTTTAAGAGCTGTGTTGGCTGTTTCTGTTCCTCTCCTAGTATTTAATTAATTGTATTTCCTGTAACAGGTTTTTATTTACTTGCAGTGACATGTAACTCTCGTCAGCCCTCCACAGTCTATAGGACTACATACACTGATACGCAAGTCATCAGTGCTATCAGACTGCCATTTCAATATCTACTCCGACAGCCTCTTATCAACACCTTCCACTTTCATCTTGAAGAAAGGGCCACTTGGTCAGGGCAGAGCCGCAAACCCAACGATTCCCCTCACCACCTTCTGCCCATTAGTCCTGCCTGTAGATACTTCACTACATATTTCAGATTAATAACGTTGCTAATTCTGGGAAAGGGAAGACACGACCATGATTTGCTTAATTCTAGTGACTTCAGAGGCTTCTTAAGACTGCTTCCATAGCAAAAAAAAAAACAAGAAACCAATGCCCCAGACAAACCAACACCAAAAAACTCCACCACAAAACAACAACAACAAACAGGCATCCTTTCCAAATCTGTGTAGTTTCAGGACAATCATTATCATCCTTATCCAGGACCACTCAAGGGTTTTCTCACAGTAGCTAGTGCTCAGGAGAACAATACTTGCATCTGTGTATAAATTCACTAGTAGATCTAGAAATCTTAACTCATCACACCCACAACAGGCCAAAAAGTCACTTGTTCCCAAAGGAGCTACTGTATGAGCTCTAAATATAATTTTGTAGGAATTAGGATCTGAAAAACTGAGGTACCTCTACCAGCCTACACCCCAGAGTCAGTTTACTGTCAAGTTTGTGCAGCACCTTCCAGTGACGGGAGCTGGCTGGTGCCATGTCAGGTCTTTGCTAAGCACCAACAACAGGACCGCTGAGTAATTTAAAGATATTACTATACAGGATGAGGAGACAGGGCAGATCTTGTTGTACACGGGCACCTAACTAGGAAACACAGCAGATTTCTACGTAAAAGTCCAAAACAGATAGCAAGAAGTTGTGAGGGGTGTGAGTGTGCTTGGTCCTGGTCCAAAAGTGACTCTATGTTTAGAGCTTGGACTGGCAGAGAGCATCAAGGCTGCTCAGCAAAGATAAGCAGCAGGGTCTGCATAAGGCTGGGAGGAAAAACTGAAGTTAGAACATGGGGTAAGGGAAAGAGAGGCTGATACTGATAAGAGAAGAACAAGATGAGGTGGTGACTGTACAAACGAGTTTAACATACACTGGTCATTTTTATTCCAGTTCTTTGGACACTCAGTGGAACAGAAAAGGGCAGTATCCAGATTATAAAGTGCTTAAAATTGGGGCTAGTACAGTTTTCTGATCTTTCTGCCCTCTAAAAGTGGACAATATAATAGTCACCCTCCCTCACATCCCTTTTTTCCTCCCAGGCTTCCCTCACATTAGATGTTTCCCTCTTAAACACAAGAACTACTGCAATCCTTAAGAACACTTCACCTCCACAACTTCCACCCGTTATTTTCTTCATCACCCTCAGTTATTTTCTTCTGAATCAAAAACTTCTCCAATAAAGGTCCTAATAATTATTTGAGTGTGTAACCCACGGAAAAGCCCTGAAAAATTAGAGCAAGTCTAAAGTAACTTTTGAAATAAGCCTTAATATCAAAGTACTCGTATACCTACCAGAAACAATATTACTGCTGATTATCTTCCCTCCCAGTGTAGCCAGCGATTTTGGTACTACTGTAATGATGCTACCGCTTGTAGTTTTCACGTAAGTAGCAGCTCCTGGAGTTCCAGCCATCCGAGCTCCTATAGAAGGACTCACTGTTGGCCGCGTGTATGTTGCTTGAGTTCCTGTTTTGAAGAGAGAGCAGGCAAGTTCACTGTTAGAACATCCTCCTCTACCAGTGTTTGTGGAAAAATTAGTTAGTTTAGAAAGAAAGGATGAGATTTTATCCCAAGAGACCCCACACTGTGATTTATTATCTTTACAATACTCCTAGGACTTTTTAAACCCACAGAGTACTATGCAAGTATATACCATCATTAAATTAATGTAGGAGTCTCCTGAAGTATTTTACCACGTTCGATGACTGCCATATTTTAATTCATGTCCTTATGGCTAAAACTTTAAATTTTCAATAGGTATTTAGATTCTGCCTGTATGCTTTCCAGTTGCTCCCTTAGATGTCCAAGAGTTGGGCATCTGATGACACTACCAGAACTGATCTCTTCCTGCCTTCAAAGACACCTACACTCTTGACTTCTCTTGTATGACAAATTAAAGACCACCACCAATAACTGGTCCAAATATCACTCTAAGAGAAAATATAATCCACAATGATAATGCAATTGTATGGATTTAGCATTTAGCAGTACATAAGAAACTTCCTGACACGGTATAAGTGTTATTTTTCCAGACCTACTCCTCAGAATGCAGACAAAACTGAGTCCACAAAAGAAACTTGCTCAAAATAATAATACGTGTCAATAGCTACATTTAGATTGTATTTCTGTTCTGCTTGTAATGCTGCAGACAGTGCACTACACACCTTAATTGCTAAAAATCACAGAGCAAAACAGTTTGTTATAGCAAGAAAGCCATGTGTTCAAATCCAAGAGAGCACAGTACAGGTTTTACCAATTAAATGAACCGCAAAACTGCTAGATTTTTTTAATAAAAACTAGGATAAAACTGTCTTTCAAGTTTTCCTCATACAAGTTTATAATCTGAACATTTTGATCTTTAATCAATAAGAAAACACAAATACAATTAGATCCCCAGAAAAAACACACCAGGTATTTTAAATTCAATTTACTAGTCTTTTTACAAATTCACTGCAGGACTATGAGCAAGTCGCTTGTCTTTTTAAGTCCATACACGTAAAATTGGATCTGTGTAAGGTACCCAAAAGTTAAATCAATGTAAATTGCCTAATATATCGTGCTACAGAAGTGCAAAGTATAAGTTGCAAGAAAACTTCCTTTAAAATAAACCCAGTGGGGAACGAACGATTGTATTTTTGTGTACTAATTCAAGAAGATCATAAGAGATACAAAAGAGCAGTCAGTGCAAAAATCCTAATCTGGAATAAATATCAACAGGACTGTGAATGTGCTGTTGTGCTCTCAAGAGAAGTGTTGGCTTTTTTGGGTTTGTTTGGTTTGTTTTTTTTTTTTTTACCCTAATAAACCTGTTTGATCACCTGTATGTCTGGGTTTACCCTCCCTTCCCTTCTCAGAGCCATAACTTACCAGTGGGAGTAGTGACCAGTTTAGTTGTCATGATAGTCCCATTACTGCTAACCACCATAATAGGTGAATTGCTACTGCTGGGCAAGGTCGCTGTAACTGGTTTGGGAAGGATTTTACTGGGCTGCACCTGTTGAGTGATTATTTTAACACCTAGGAAAGGAGAAAGGTCACTGTTAAAATACAGGCACGAAAAGTTACTTTCTGAAATGCTTTCTCAGACAAAGCCCAAGTGGGCAAGTAGCCTCACAAGGCTTCTACTCTGAGCCCATTTATTCTTAATCCTGAAAAGATTTTTTTGTTTGTTTGGGTTGTTTTTTCTTGGCTTAGGATTTTTTGTTTGTTTGTTTTGCAAATAAGACAGTCATCATCTTTGCCTTTCATGTGCCTGTTTCAACTCTTAGGTACTCCCACTGAAGCATGAGATTTCATTCCATCATTGATTTGTAGTGATTTTGAACGTTTCCCAGGAAGCCACAGGTTACAACCGATATTGAATGGGTTTGTATACGAGGAACCAGTAGTGAAATAGCTCTCAATTTAGTCTGTAAATTCTAATGTGTCTTAATTAGCCTAGTTGAATTTCATCCCTCTGAATTAATTTTAAAAAGCTTTCTGCAGTAAGAGTATTAGTGGATGTAAGGAAGCAACTGTGACAGTGCCCAGCTAAGGCTCCTAAAGCAGTGAATTTCTCTCTCTCCTTTTGATTTATTGGTTGTCTTGAAGCCACAAAAGCACTGGGCCAAAACAAGCTCTGAGGAGAACCAGCAAGAACAAAAGGATGAGGACACTTTAGTACAGCAAGGATTCTGCTCCCCCTCTCGATTTGTGTAGGAGAATGGGACCTCTGCAAGATTCACCTCTCAGTTGCAAACCAGATGTTTCAAAAGTATATCCCAGACACTTGCAGCTTCTGTTCTGTTCCATGATGAGATAAACGTATTGCGTTGTGTTGGTCAAATGCCATGAAGCACCCAGCCTGAGTTAATCCTATGTAAATGTAGGCACTTATATTTGTACACAAATATCACTAGGTGAACAATTTTGTCCACTCAGGATGTGAAACATCCTCTGGAGATGTTTTCTTCTTTCTATGTGGACTATAAAAGCAGTACAGAGCAAGTAAGCTCCAAACTTAAATAATGAAACTGGGAAAGAAATTGAAGCCTTTGCATCATCCAGACACAAAAGTGGATAAAAAAGCAGTGTCTCTATGAAAATTTGTTCACACCTTCCAGAAAGAACAGGTAACAGATGGTATTTCCAAAGAAAATTTAACTAAAAAGCACACTGAGCCTAAACCCACAGTAGAAGGCAGGGAGTAAAGCTCTTAGTGACCAAATATTGTTGAGTGACTGGAGGATGGAGGCCTCTTATCTGTCTTCATTAGTAGGTATTTTATTCTTAGGCAATGTTCCTATAATCCACAAGGAAGTTTATCAAAGGACAGGAGTAGGGCTGTTTATTTTAATCCTCTGATCTAAACAGTATGAATATAAAATAATGGTTTTACTGACATGGTTAATATAAAATATGGACAAAAAACACTTTGCACTTTTATAGCACTTCTTCCTTTAGAACCAGGTAATTTTGCAAGCATTACTTCTTACTACAGCTTACGGAGATAAGAACTGTATTCTACATCAGACAACAGCCAAGATAGAAAGATTACATGACTTGCCCAAAGTCAACTGAAGGAGTCAATGTTACAAAAAGAATCCAGTCCAACTTCCAGTCTCAGATCTAATTGTATTTGTTTTGACAAGTACCTCAAAAGCAAGTTTTGATTTCTGGACCCAAGAAAAGAATTAAAACATGGATTAACTTCTTTGTCCAGTTGATACAGTCGAACAGCTCTTGGATCTTCAGAAAACTGATGTCTTCCAGTTGCCAATCACATTACTTTTAAAGCTATTTACATACTTTTCAGTATCTAAAGGTAAAAACATTTATTCCTAAAGCATGGTCTGTAATATCTGAACTAAACAAGAGTGACAGAACCAAATTCTTCAACTAGCTGAAAACATTAAGACATCCTTCACTTACATCCAGGTTTAATACCAAACCCTATACTCAAGTAATTACACGGTAATGATAGCTCCGCATGCACAATTTGGGACAGAATTCTGCCCTATTTTCTTGAGTTGTGGTTAAACCTCATCAATACGACCCAAGATTAACTCCAACTACCTGATTCCTGTTTGATCTGAATGGTGGGCTTGATGCCAGGTGGTAACTGAGATTGTTGTGGCTGCTGTTGAGCTACAGACGACTGCACCAGCTGCTGCTGCTGTTGCTGCTGCTGTTGTTGCTGCTGTTGCTGCTGCTGCTGGGTCTGTTGTATTTGGTGCAGCTGCTGTTTGGGGGACTGCTGATGCTGTTTGGGAAACTGTGCTAAGATCTGAGTCGGATTCCCAACCAAACCTTTTGGAGAAGGTAGTCTGGTAGAGGCAACTTTGATAGCTGATGTAGACACACCTGTAAAAGAGGAAATGGTTTCAGATTTGAACAGCGCAATACAAAAAGAAAAATATTACCATTGCTTAAATAATTTTCCATTTTTCCTACGGAAAAATGGATAGATATGAGGAAAAGCAGCTCCTGCATAGCAGAAGTGCTCTGCTCAGAGACAAGGAAGGAAGCTTTATAGAATTTTTCAATGTGGCAGAAGAACAGCAACTAATGGAAAGACCACAATCACACTTTACTTCCTGAAACTTTAGTAGTACGAATAATTCACAAATAATTTCCAAGCCTGATCTTCAGGCTTCAAGCACAAAAAATATTTATAGTTGAAACAGTGACTACAAAATTTAGGGATATGAGGAGGACAATTATCAAACCTATCAATGTTAGAAGGGCATACCTGTTTGTGAGCACAATGTTATTTTAGAATTATGAATCGAGTAATGGGATGTAATTTAGAAAACTGTGGAATTCACATTTTTTGGGCCGATAGGTTAGGTGATCTTACAGGTCATAACGGATTAAATGAAATTTGTAGTAAAATGGAAAGACAAAGTTCCAAAATAAATCTGAATACTTATTTCTATCATTCCCTTATATAGTTGTCACAATAACTCCAGAAAAAATTTGGCTTCATCTATAATTCTAAACTGCACATGCAGAAGCATCACAAAAGACAAAGTCCATGTCTTGCAAAGGCAGTTTTTAACCAAGTCCCAGTTGTAGAGGGGGGAAAAAAAAAAAACAAAACACCACAAAAAACTCTCTTATTTCTCCCTGCATTTAAAGATGGCAGTGATAATGGCAAAAATCAAGTAAGCTGTAGTTCTGGCAATCTAAATAAGCATTTCTCACTGCATCATCTAAGATGGTTTCTCCATATCCTTGGTCAGCTGTTTTTATTCATGAACATAACTTTCTTCACGTGTTTTGTGACAAACTGATAATCACACAAAATTTCACCAGCATCTTCCACAATGACACCAATAGTCTTGAAAAAAACAAAAGAATTGTTGAAGAGATATTCCACCTATATATTTTAGAATTATAGCCTCTTCCATGATCAAACCCAACTACAATCTATGGTTTGAACAATAAGAAACTCTGCACTGTAGATTAGTATCTTCAGGACCTGATTAATAGAAGCAATATGGAAGGTAAAATACCTCCTCAGCCTTCTATTTGGTTGCCCAACTTTCTGTGGAACGGAACAAGGATGGAAAATATGGATCAGGATAAACTGCCATGCGACATTTGCCATTGTCAGGCACAGTATTTTTCAAGTGCTTGTCACTGAGGCCCTTTCATTCATCCACAGCTTCCCTTCCAAAGGTTAGCTCATGGCTGCAAAGCTGTATCAGCCAAGCTGACATACGTAGTTGGAATCGGAAAGCAGAAACCTAGGAATTTTAATCCAGGCCTACTTAATTCTCAATTTTTAATGGCTTGAAAACTGACATGATGATTAAAAGGTGTAGAACCTTCTCTACCTTTCAGAAGTGTTGTCAAGATTAGTTACCACAAGAAATATTCTAAAGACTGGGCAATTCTGGCGTAAGCTGTATTTATTTGATGTTAACTTTGCACATTTTTGTAAATTAGGTTTAAGAGAAGCAATTCCCTTCAAGTATTGGAAGCATCCATTTTCCATGCATCAGACCAAGTTCTTAAAGCCAGTCATTTTGAGGCTATAGTGTTTTAAAGCTGCAAGTAAAATGTTCTCAAAATAAAAAGCTATGCCACTCTGTCTCACCACATTCTCTTTAAAAAGAGGATCTGTACATTAATTGGAGTAAAGAGGGAAAGAGTTCAATAAAAACGTTTGTGGAGTACCTTGGATTAGTTTAATCAGTAGATTTCTTTCACATCTCAAGTGCTTTATTCATCCTATGTAAACATAACATGCATCTCCCCGAGGTTATTCTCAAAACAATGTCCAATTCATAGAATCATGGAATGGTTTGGGTTGGAAGGGACCTTAAAGATCACCTAGTTCCAACCCCCCTTCCATCGCAGGGACA